>JANIPN010276206.1:0-15200 GCA_027478595.1 Erythroxylum anguifugum | reverse complement strand
TAGTTGTGGTCGTTGTGTGTTCGGTTTTGGGTCCTCTATGCTGTGTGGGTCCGAATGTTGGGCTTCGGAGACGGGGTACAACAGGATTACTTAGACCTTGAAAAGAAGGAATCTTCATTTTTATACTGCTCAGGTTTCTATCAACTTCTTCCCTAGCTCTCGGTTCTTTTCTAGGCATGTCACATCTTCTTCAACCTCTTGTCGCATACTCCCTAGTTTGATATCTATCCCATTCTTCCATGTTTGTTTCAGTTTCAACATCCTCAAATTCAGGTTGGTTGGTCGGTGGTGGTGTTGGCCGATCTCGTTTTGGAGCCTTTAAGCATTTTAACCTCTCTCCATAGCTTTCAAATACAAGATTCATTAGGGTCATTTGTTCTTATAAAGCCTTTAAAGTTGTGGCTAGGTCTTCTTAATCGCTTTCATCACTTGCCTTAAACATTACAAAGTAACAAGAAAAATAAGTGTTATAATATTAGTTTAAAAGAAACCTCACTCACTCCCTTTTGTGTTTCACTCGAATAGATGATGATTCACTCGTATTTTGCTCAATTTTTTTGCCTTTTTCTTTTGATATAAATCACTCTTGCCTTTTATCACTCTTGATTCTTTCCTAAAATTATTTGCCAACCAAAATTTCAAACAAATCAAGGACAATCAAATTGAAAGTGACACTCTTACAAAAGAAAATTTGAAGAAATCAAAAGGAAGCAATAAGAGAGCAATGAAAAGTAACAAGTACGGGTCAAGAACCAAAGAAATTCAAAGGATCGAAAGAGAAATTTTGTAATAGGAATTAGCTTTTCAAAGTTTCGTTGTTCAAGTTTCGAGAATTTCAATTTCAATTCAAGCAATAATGCAATATAACTTCTAGCAATCCACACAATCTTTCTATCAATCACCAAACTTCACAAATTCCAACAAACTTCTTTCGTTAACAACTTACAGTCTCAGCAACACTTCAAGATGAACTATCTACAATCTCAACAAATTACAACCAATGAATCAACAAAGCACTTTTTTTCAGACCTTTTTTCGACTTTCTTTTGGATTTTTTTCGATTTTTTTACAAGAAAAATATTAAGAAAAACTAACTGCAAACACAATATAAAGTATGAATTAAAATAAATTACGAAACAAGAACAACAAAGACGATGTTAGCAAACGACAATGAAACGATAACGATAAAACACGGAGCGAAATAAACAGTTGAAGGGAAACAAGGACAAAAGTAAATAGAAATTTGAAATAGCAAAGAAATAAGAAAAACAAATGAAGACCATAAAAACAATGGATAGGAACCTGAAACCGAGCCAAAGCTCTGATACCAAATGATGCGAAACCCCTATAGTCGACTCGATTAGGAACCCTTGATCGAGCGGATCAAAACCCCAATCCAAGAATTCAAAGTTTCAGAAGATCCTTCGACGCCTTGACCCAATATTAACAATGCAATCAGAAACCAAAAAGAAAAAAGACATCAAAAGAACGCCACAAGCAATCTGACTAATCACTTGATAAGTTCGTAAAATCATTTTGTAGAGAATTTTAGGATTGAATCCCTCACAAAGTGACCTAAAATTATTCTGAATGTAATATGAATAGGAAATGCAGAAAACAACCTTTTTAAGCCTCAAAAAGTGGGCCTAAAAATGAAAAATCTACTAGAAAAAAATGAAAAGTCACTAGGAAGTCGTAACAATTTTCCTGGCAGAACATCCTTTAGTAAATTGAGCATATCTTGGGCTATGGACCTCCGATTAAGGTGAATCTTATACCATTGGAAAGCTAGGACAAAAATCTACAACTTTATGTTGTTCAGTTGGGCTGATTCGACTTGAATCAATGTCAGAATTCCGTCCCAAGTCAGAACAGGTGAATAGTGTTATTGCCTTGATGTTATTGATTGTAACTTGATCTCCAAAGGTCTTTTCTTCATCAACCATGGTACATATAAGCACACCAAAAGCTTCTCTAAGCCTCTTAGCATTAGCACAAGTAAATCAGTCTTTTCGGCATGGTCAACGGGTTATCTGATAGTTGACTTGTCTTTTGACTCTCTCTTGAGCTCACATCATGAACTATCTTCTCCACCCAAGAATGATGCTAGTTTTAAGATATAGGAAGCTGAAAACTCTATTGTCATGGTCTGGTTGATAAATTCAATGAAGCCTCAAATAGGACACACTTACCTATACTACAAGACAGCACACGAAATCTGGAAGGCAATATGGGAAATGTAGAGATGGATTATTTTATTCAATTCTATGGAAGAGTGCAAACGATGGAGTACTCTATAATCAAGTACTTGAAAAGGACCAAGTCTTTGATTTCCTTCAAAGTTTAAACAAAGATTTAGATGAAGTACGTGGTAGAATTATGGGAACAAAACCCTTGCCATCACTCCGAGAAGCCTTCTCATAAGTAAGGCGGGAAGAAAGCAGGAAAAAGGTGATGCTGAGCATAAACATACTCCCAGCCATTGAAGAACAGGCACAAGGTTCTACCCTTGCCACAAATCGTTCAAGTTCTTCTAATACCCAAGATTAGAAGCCAAATGAGAGTAAACCATTGTGTGAATATTGTAACAAGCCTTTGGTGTGAATATTGTAACAAGCCTTTTCACATGAAGGAGACTTGATCTCCATGGAAAACCACCAGATTGGAAACCGCGGAGTAAAAGAAGAAGCAAACATGTTGCCCATGTAGTTGAATCTGCTGCAGAGACCAAGAAAACTGGCACTACAACATTTACACCAGAACAAATGGAGATCTTAAGGATCCTTCTCAGTTAACAAAAAAACTTAGATCCCTCATTCATAACACCCAAGGCAGCCATGATTCAACGAGGTATTATCTCATCTTTTTTATCACATAAGGATGTTTTGAATGGATAGATTATTGACACTGGTGCATCAAATCATATGACAGGTTACTCACTACTTTTTTTGTTATAAAAAATGTACTGAAAATTAAGTACTTCCTTAGTGGCTGGAATTGGAGATGTTGTCTTCAGTGGTTTTGTCTTAAAAAATGTGCTTCATGTTTCTAATTTAAGATATAATCTTCTTTCTGTTAGCAAGTTAACTAAAGATCAAAATTGTGCAGTAATCTTTGTGCGTGACCATTGTATTTTTCAAGATTTGCCTTTGGGGAAGATGATTGGCAATGCTGAAGAACAAAATGTTCTCTATTACCTGACTGGTTCTCCTAAAACAAAATCACCTACATCTCTTTCTGTATCTAGTTTATCTAATTCTGATGTGATTTTATAGCATAAACATTTAGGTCATCCTAGTGTTTCATATATAAAACATTTGTTTCCAAAGTTGTTCATCAATAAAGCTCTTTCCTCTTTTTCTTGTGAATCATCCATTCTTGTAAAACAACCTAGAAAAAATTATCCTGTTCATGATTACAAAATGTCAAAACCTTTTTACCTTGTTTGTAGTGATATCTGGGGGCATCACGAGTTAGTGCTTTAACTGGAAAAAGATGGTTCATTACTTTCATAGATGACCATATAAGGGTTTGCTGGGTCTACCTTCTAAAAGAAAAATATGATGTTGTGTCTATTTTTCAACAATTCCACAAGATGATGAAAAATGTTTTCTAGTATAATGTCCATATTTTTTGAACAGATAATGGAGGAGAGTATTTTTCACATATTTTGGGAAATTATTTTTTTGATAATGGAATTTTTCATCAAAGTTCGTGTACCTATGCACCTCAACAAAATGGCATAGCTGAGAGAAAATTTGTCACTTATTGGAAGTTGTCCGATCAATTATGTTTGAAAATTTTTTTCCACACCATTATTAGGGTGATTCTGTATTAACCGCTTCCTACTTGATTAATAGGCTTCCTTCTAAACTCTCAATTTTCGAACTCCTATTAGTTGTCTCAGAAAATACTTTCCTCATGTCAGATTGTTTAATTCTCTCACTCCTAAAGCATTCGGTTGTTCTGTTTTTGTTCATAATACTCTTCCTACACGAGGAAAACTTGATCCAAAAGCTATTAAGTGTATTTTCTTAGGATATTCTCGCACTCAAAAGGGTTACAAATGTTATAATCTATACTTAAAAAAATTATATGTGTCATATGATGTGACCTTTTTTGAAAATAAACCTTTCTATTCACATGCTTTTCATCGGGGGGAGAATCTAGGTGAAGAAAACCATTGAGACCCTTCTATATCTAGACTTGTTTCATTACCGATATCATCAATTTGTCTTTATCTTTACAACACACATCCACAGGTGACCCAAGTCAAGGGGGAGAACCACCTCAACAAACCCAAAAACAGGGTGAGCTACTTATGTACTCAAGGAGACCACGAGTTACTCAGCAAAGCCAAGCATCTGAACTAAAAGAGGATCCCATATCACAAGTTTTACCTCAAAGTACTGCTACAATTGATGACCTTGAGGTTCCCATTGCTATAAGAAAAAGGGTAAGATCTCGTACTGAACATCCAGTTTCAAACCATTTGTCATATTGCCACTTATCTAACAAGTACATGGCATTTGTCTCTCAACTCGATAATGTAAAAATTCCCACCAACATATATGAGGCATTTAGAGATTTAAGATGGAAAGCTGCAGAAACAGAAGAAATGAAGGCCTTGAAAGAAAATGACACATGGGAAATAGTTGACATACCCGAAGGGAAGAAACTAGTAGGGTGCAAATGGATCTTTACTATAAAAGTTGGTTCATATGGGAGAATAGAGAAGTAAAAGGCTCGTTTGGTTGCTCAAGGATATACACAAACCTACGACTTTGATTATTAAGAAACCTTTGCACCCGTTGCAAAATTGAATTCTATTCGGGTTCTCTTATCTATGGCAGCTAATCTAGACTAGGAACTACACCAAATGGATGTATCTAATCTTAAATGGAACTCTTGCAGAAGAAGTTTATATGAGGCTGCCGCCTGATTTTGAAGAAAAAACTAGTTCTGTGTGTAAACTGAAAAAATCTCTCTATGGGTAGAAAAAGTCTCCTAAAGTTTGATTTACCTGGTTCAGCACTGCTATGAAGCAATTGGTTATACACAAGGGCAAGCTGACCATACCTTATTCACAAAACAATCTATAGATGGGAAGAAATCCATCTTGATTGTATATGTTGACGATATGGTGATCACAGGTGATGATAATGAAGAAATACCACATCTCAAAAACCTGTTGAAATCTAAATTCAAAGTTAAAGATCTTGGGAAGCTTCAATACTTCCTTGGAATGGAAATAGCCAAAAGTAAGTCAGGCATTTTCATTTCTCAAAGAAAATACACCTTAGATCTATTGAAGGGAACAGGAAAATTAGGTTGTCGACCTACAAGCACACCACTAGAAAAGAATTGGAAGCATAAGGTTTCTAAAGATGACCCTCCAATAAAGAAAGAAAGCTATCAATTTTTGGTGAGAAAATTGATCTACCTATCACTTACTGAGACCGACATTGCATATAGTGTTAGTGTGGTCAGTCAATTTATGCATGCTCGCACCAAGAGACACCAAGATGCAGTAGATCATATTATTAGGTACTTGAAAGGAACACCTAGAACGGGTCTTCTATTCAAAAAGAGTGAAATCCAAGAAATAGAAGGATTTACAAATGCAGATTGGGCAGGTTCAATTGAAGATGCTAAGTCCACTACAAGCTATTGTACAAAGTTTTGGGGAAATCTTGTTACATGGCATAGTAAGAAACAAACTATTGTATCTAGAAGTAGTGATGAAGCAAAATATAAGGCAATTGCACAAGGTATTTGTGAGTTAATTTGGCTAGAAATATTGCTATCAGATTTAAATTTCCCATTGGAGCGTCCTATGAAGTTATACAGTGATAGTAAATCAGCTATTGCAATTGTTCATAACCCTATACAACATAATCGTATGAAGCATGATCGGATTGATAGAAATTTCATCAAGACAAAGATTGAAAGTGGGAAGATCAATTTGTCCTACGTGCCAACTGAATCACAAGAAGCTGATATTTTCACTAAAGCATTACTTAAGTCTAGTTTTGAATCAAAGGTATGCAAGTTGCTAATGTTTGATATACATTCACCAGCTTGAGGGGGAGTGTTGGAAAGTTTACTAAGATTGCCTAAATTAGTGGGATCCAAAATCAATTTCCATATTTTTAATGATTTCCATTTATTTACTTCCAAATTTCTAGGCTGATCTTTCTAGATATTCTTTAATGTAATCCTTTAATTATTTCTTACTTCTATTGTATATATTTGTAGAGAATGATTAATGAAAGGTGTGAAAAAGTTTATTCACATAATCATTTGTTTCAAAAGCTAGATTGATTGCAAAAGGATATAAGCAAAAATCAGGTATTGATTACTTTGAAGTATTTGCTCCCATTGCGAGATTGGATACTATTCGCATGATTATCTCTCTCAACTCAAAATAACTGAAAAAAATTTATCAAATGGATGTAAAATATGCCTTTTTAAATGGAACTTTACCAGAGGAAGTATATGTTAAGCAACCTATAGGGTATGAAATTAAAGGAAAAGAAGATAAAGTTTACAGGTTGAAGAAAGCACTGTATGTATTGAAGCAAGCACCAAGAGCATGGTACAAAAGAATTGATTGATACTTTATGAAGCATGATTTTGAAAGATGTCCTTTTAAGCATACTTTATATATTAAATTTGTTGAGCATGGTGATATTTTAATTGTGTCTTTATGTTGATGGTCTAATTTTTACTAGAAACAACTCAAAGATGATTGAAGAGTTTAGGGAGGTTATGGTAAAATCATTTGACATTACAGACTTAGGTCTAATATCTCATTTTCTTAAAATAGAGATAATTTAATAGGACCCAAAGGAAGTATGCGAATGATATTTTGAAGAAATTTAATATGGAGAATTCAAAATCAGCTCTCACCCCAGTTAAAGAGAAATTGAAACAAATAAAAAGGGAGACCTATAAATTCAACTTACCACAAGAGTTTAATTGAAAGTCTAAAGTTTTTAATCGTACATAGATAGTGATTGGGGTGGAGATATAGAAACAAGAAAAGGCACATTAGGGTATGTTTTTCATCTTGACACTAGCGCAATATCATGGTCTTTAAAGAAACAACCCATGGTTGTGTTATCTATAACTGAAGCAGAATACATTGAAGCAACTAGTTGTGCTACACAGGTAGAATGACTAAGAAAAATTCTTGAAATACTAAATCAAAAACATGATGTTCCAACATAATTATTTTGAGATAATAAGTATGCAATGGCACTATGTAAAAATCTAGTTTTTTATGAACGATCTAAGTATATAGACATTCAGTTTCACAAAATTCTCGATTTAGTAACTGAAAAGGAAGTGGTGATTAGTTATTACCACAGCGAAGAACAAGTTGCAAATATTTTTACTAAATCACTGAAATTTGAGTTGTTTCACAAACTGAAGAAATTGTTGGGGATGATAAATTTTTACCAGCTTAATTTAAGGGAGGCAATGTCAATAAATAAATCAAGCTAAGAGAGACAACAAATGTCTTCATTAAATGGTAGCAGAAATTTTGATGAAGCAGTGGAAAGGGAGCGGCTTTCCTCCTTAAGTATTTCAAATGATTTGACCAAATTTTTTGTCCAATAGGATGTTTACTTATGTGAGTAAAACTCTATTATTTTATTGTTTTTGTTTCCTATAAAAAGAGTGTAACGAAGCCTTATGTGAATAAGAGTTGTTTTGCTCTATATGTTTATTGCTTAGAGAATGTAGTACATATATACATGAATAGGATAGAGAATATATACAAAAAAAGGAAATAATCCTAAGATAATGCTAATCCCTAAGATAGTGCTAACTATTCAATATAATCTGATTACAATTAGATTATCACAATATTATGCGATATTATCATATATTGACCACACTCCCCCTCAAGTTGGATCATAGATATGAATCATGTCTAACTTACTAATACATTCGTCAAATACTTGTCTTTGAAGTCCTTTAGTAAATACATCTGTTGTCTGCTTCTTTGTTGGTACATAAGTGAGGCATATTGTTCCATCTTCTATCGTTTCCTTGATGTCAATTAACTTCAACATGTTTTGTTCTCTCAAGGTGGACTGGATTATGTGTCATGCTTAGGGTTGGCTTGTTATCACAATAATACTTTATAGGTGACTCAAAATTATTTCCAATTCTGTCAGCACTCTTTTCAACCAGAGTCTTTCACAAATTCCTTTTGCAAATGCTCTAAGTTCAGCTTTTGCACTACTCTTGGCTACCACCTTTTGCTTCTTACTTTGCCACGTGACCAAATTTCCCCATACGAAGATGCAATATCCAATGGTTGATCGTCTATCCTCCTCTGAACTTGCTCAATCTGAATCAGTATATATTTTAATTGTTCTTTAATCTCCCTTTTTGAATAATAATCCTTTCTCATGAGTACCCTTTAGATACCTTAAGATCTTATAAACTGCCTCAAAATGCTTACTCTTTGGTGCATGCATGTATCGACTTACAACACTTACGATGAAAGCAATATCTAGTTTAGTATGAGACAAATAAATTAACCTTCCCACTAGTGTCTGGTATTTTTCACGGTTAACCAGTTTATCTTCTTCATCTTCAAACTTTGTACTTTCAATGGGGGTGGTGCTTGGTTTACATCCTAACATTCATGTCTCCTTCAAGAGATCAAAACTATACTTTCTTTGTGAGATGTAAATCCCTTTCTTTGATCTAGTTACTTCCATGCCTAGGAAACATTTCATTTCTCCCAAGTCTTTAACTTCAAACTCTTTCCTCAAAGCTGACTTGAGTCTTGTAATTTCCTCTGCATCCTCACCAGTTACAACAATATCATCTATATACATAATCAAAATTGTCTTCTTGCCTTCTCTAATTTTGAAGAACATTATATGATCAAACTGAGCTTGTGTGTATCCTTATGTTTTTTGGACTTTGGCAATCTTTCAAACCAAACTCATGGTAATTGTTTTAGCCCATATAAGGATTTTCTTAGTCTGCATACTTTGTTTCCTCCTCCTTCCTTATCAAACCCTAGAGGAAGTTTCACATATACTTCTTCCTTCAGTTTACCATTCAAGAAGGCATTTTTAATGTCAAGTTGTTGAAGGGTCCAATCAAAGTTAGCAGCTACAGATGACAATAGTCTGATAGTGTTTAATTTGGCCATCGATGCAAATGTCTCCTTATAGTCCATCGTATAGGTCTGAGTATAGCCCTTTGCTACCATTCTCGCTTTATACCTCTCAATGGAACCATCAACCTTAAATTTTACCCTTAATATCCACCTACACCCCAAGGGTTTCTTACCTTTTGGCAGATCAACTTCTTCCCACATTTCATTCTTTTCAAGTGCTCTTATATCTTCGAAAACTATTTCTCTCCATTCTGGAACTTTAAGAGCTTCTTGCATATTATTGGGAATGACAATTCTATCCAGATTAGCAATAAATGTTTTATATTGAGAAGATAGAGCATTATATGAGACAACCCTCTCAATCGGAAGCATGGTGCACGATCTAGATTTCTTTCGTAAAGTAATTGGCAGTTCTAGATCTGTTTGTCTTCTGTTCCTTTGTATCACTACTATAGGCTTCTTCAGCAGGAACCTGCGTTGGTTCAGAGATTGGTATAGCTTCAGGAACAGGGAGTGTACTACTTGTTTTCTTCTTCTGATAGTATACTTTGAGTGTATTGTCAGGCATGGCTACTTCTGTATCAGAATTTCTCTCTATAGGAGATGCATTGGACATAGGTGTTAGGATAGGTTCCAAAACAGATGTACAAGGAGGTTCAGGCACAGATGTACACGGCTATGATTCATCACCAAACTCACTCCAATACTCCCCCTGAATCGAAGACTAGGTATAGAAGGAACCTACCTCAAAGAAAGTGACATCACAACCAACAAACAACTTTTTTGACATAGGATCATAACATTTATAACCTTTTTTGTGTAGTAGAGTAACTGAGGAATACACATTTTTTGGCTCTTGGATCAAGTTTGTTGTGTGAATGACTGTGAATAAAGATTGTACACCCGAAAACCTTTAAAGGAAGATTAGTTTCAAGATGGGTGGCAGTATGGATTTCTTGAAAATTTTGAAGAGGTGTTTTGAAAGAAAGGACCCGACTAGGCATTCAATTAATAAGGTATGCTGCAGTAAAGATAGCATCCCCCTAAAAAGAATTTTGGAACGCTTCTAGTGAACATCAAGGCCCTAGCTACTTTAAGAAGGTGTCTATTTTTCCGCTCAACAATCTCAATCTGTTGAGGACTATTGACACAAGTACTTTTTTGGACAATTCCATGTTTTTGTAAGAACGCATGAAGATTCTAATTAAAATATTCAGTACCATTATCAGTATGAAGGACTTGAATACTTGTTTGAAATTGATTTTGGATCATATGATAAAATTTAATGAACACAGTAGGGACCTCAGTTTTATCCTTCAAAAGAAACACCCAACACAAACGAGTATGATCATCGATAAATGTAATGAACCACTTCGAATTGGTTCTATTTGTGACACGAGATGGGCCCCAAAGATCACTATGGCTAAGTGAAAAAGGTTTTGTGGGTTTTTATTAAGACCTTGTAAAAAAAGTTCTTTGATGCTTAGCAAATTCACAAGCCTCACATTGAACACAAAGATCTTTATTTATTGAAATATTTGGAAACAATCGGGACATATACTGGAAGTTTGGATGACATAACCTTTTATGCCATAGCAATAGTTCATCATTCTTAGGAACAATTTCTAATATATGTTTAGATAAAGCAATTAGTTGCATAGATTCTAACTAGAGTTGGTAATTCTTTTATTATCTGGCTAATTCTAAGGTAGATTCATATAATTTAATCCATTGGAGATGATCTGCTTCAATTTCATAACAATTGTTAATTAATTTTTTAAGCATTCGTTTATTATCAAAATACATGAGTATAAAAGGGGAATTACAATTTATGCAATTAAATCACACTATTACCCAAGTTATAAGAGGTAGGATGACACTCTGCATCTTCAAAGTAGTACACTCCATCTATCTATTTAGCACTGCCAATCATCTTGAAACTAATATTTCTTTAAAGGATTTCAGGTGTACTGTGGCACCCTAATACCCCTTGGGAGGGTACAAGGCGCCACGTAAACAACATAACATACTGAATACGAAACATTTCAAAACATACAAAATATTTCACACATGCATTTCCAGAATCTCAAACAAACATACGTTATAAATTATAATTTCAGAAACCAGCCTGAATTAAGGTTATTACAAACCTTCAAACAAAAATCCAAAGTTATATACAAGCCCAAAACAAACTCAAAAATACATTTTTGAGCAACACAAAACTCAGAGTCTTTTGGCCATTGCGGTTAACTTGTCCCAGTCCCTACGTTCATCTCTCTGAACTTACATGGGGCAAATCCATCGTGCTAAGCATATAGCTTAGTGAGTAATAACTATTCTTATACAAAAACTGACAACTCATCCCACTGAATCATGTAACAGTATCAACATGCATTCAAAGATTTCTTTAACAATAAGTCGGACATAAAGCATTTCAGAACAGAGTTTTATAAATAACCGAACTGCATAACACAAAAGGGTATAAACCCTTCAGAATTAGAACATAATTTAGTTTATGACAAAATCAAGTAGATATCAGAGTACAAACCAGATGACTGCTAAATCCATTTACAGAAGCGGGTAACGGGAATTACACAGAAGAGACCAAAGTCTCTACACCGAAATGTCACAAAAGAGAAGACACCGAAGTGTCAATAATAGAAGACACCGAAGTGTCACAGGAGTAGCTGCAGACCCTTCTAGGCATGCCTATTTACCCACAACTAGGACTTAACAGAATCAAAATAGAAATGTCTGAAATTCAATTCATATATCAGTCAGACAACTTTGTAAATCATTTAATGGATCAAAATCAGTAGCAACAAAACAGTCAAAACAAACTATCAAAATTGACCATCTAAATTACTTACAAAAGCTCCCTACTTGCTTATTGCCTCGAAGTCCCGACAATATCTAGAATCGGTCACTCTAAGGGTTCCTCTAAAACATTCAATACAAAAATATATTACTATTATGCACAATTGTGAATTCAATTATGCACATTAATGTGTACTGAATATGTATTATGCATGTTCATGTCAAAAAATCTGAGTTTCATATCCTTAATCTTATCATATTATCGATCATATGAAACCATACTCAATCCCTCATTCCAGATTTCTTTCACAATTTACCTTCGGGTCCACTTTGCTTAATTATTCTCATCAAGAAGGTGAGGTAATTAGGTAATACTTCCTTTTAGAAAGTTTTCCCTCTTTGTCTTAGGTTTCCAATGATACCAAGTTCATCCAATTTGGTTAGTATATTGAAAGGTATACTCAAAAGATTTTGGACTGTTCTTAAGCTTTAGCAGAATTCTTATCTCAACTTCCAATCAGATTATGAAATTCTTAGAGGTAGAATTTAAATTTAATCTCTTCAGACAATTTGTAGCCTTATGTCTCTAGTTTATTCCAAATTAAAAATCATCGCATTTGGATGTCTATAGAAGAAGTTATGGTCGAAAGAAGCAAGACTGTTCAGTTTGCAAAAAGGCTTTCAGATGTGACAGATAAGGACAAAAATGTTATACGATGGTAAACACACTCAATTAGACCCGTCCCACATTCATCAATCAATCTCTCCCGAATGATTTCAGATGGTTATAATTATTGGTGGAGATGAAGATCAATATTTTACGAGCCCAATGGTTCAAGTCCCATGTCAATTGGAGGTCGGACAAAGGAGATACAACCAAAAGAGTGAAGGATGTTGCATCAGCCCTCAATCTTCAAAGTCGTGATCGTTTGAAGACGATAACAGGGTGCGATCGTCTGAACTCGCAATCGTCTGCGCTCGTTTGCGTCTGCGATCATTTGCATCTACAATCGTCTGTGATCGTCTACGTCTGCAATCGTCTGAAGATGATAGGGGGATTGATGTGGCGATCATCTAAAGACAATAGCAGGGTTTTTTGTTATCGTCTGGAGACGATAGCAGGGTTGGTCTGAACACTAGCGGGGTTCATCTAGACAATCCTTCTCATCACAGACCATCACCTTACAACCATTTTCCAACTCTAAATTCCATCTCTACCCAAATCAGATTCAAGTTTACACTTCAAAAGTCACAAATCCGAAACTTCAACTATTCTTCCTCTCTCTACTGTAAATTTTCAAAAGCTCAATCTCACATCAATTAACTCAAATACCTTTCAAACAATTCTTCCAACTCATTTTTAGCTCCAACTCACCACAAGTGGACCAAAATCCAAGATTCATATCCAATTCAAAAACTGACAAAAACACGCATATTTCCATTGTTTTGCACTTTTCTATCTACCATCTGATGCATTTTTCCTTTCTCATAGATTTCTGCATCATTTTCAGTTTACTCAAATTATCACAAGTATTTTAGTCTAACACATGCATTATCAAAATACTATTAAAACATCATCAGAATCACTTACTTGGTCCAGCTCAAATTCCAGCAATGAAGTTTTCGGTGGATGAACAAAACCAAGGATAAATAAAATAAACACTCTCCATATGAACTGAAATTCTTACTTTGATGTAAGATTCAAATGCCAAATTCACAACAGATACAACTTGGTGTTTTCGATGTTGAACCTAACCGAATGAAGAACAACACCAACTACAGATGTGGTTTTGCTTAACCTACGTGGCTATTTTGCATGCCTTACACGTTTCACTATTCAACACTGCCACATGACACTCAAACAAATATGCCACTTATCACAATTTAATCACATTTAATAAGTCAATTATGCAAAGCGTACTATGCATTAAAATTCCTTAATATTCTAACCCCTAATATGGAGCGTTACATGTACAGTCTTTATTAACAATCATTCACACAACAAATTTGATCTAAGAACCAAAAACTGTGTATTCCTCGATTACTTTGCTACACAAAAAGGTTATAAATGTTATGATCCTATGTCAAAAAAGTTGTTTGTTAGTTGTGATGTCACTTTCTATGAGGCAGATTCCTTCTATCCCAAGTCTTCGATTCAGGGGAGTATTGGAGTGAGTTTGGTGATGAATCTCAGCTGTGTACATCTGTTTCAGAACCTACCCTAACACCTATGTCCAATGCATCTCCTATAGAGGGAAATTATAATACAGAAGTAGCCATGCCTAACAATACACTCAAAGTGTAATCTTGGAAGAAGAAAACAAATAGTACACTCCCTATTCTTGAAGCTATACCAATCTCTGATAATAAAACTCAGCTTCTTGCGTCCTCCAATGGCGAGTTTCATAACTTGAGCCCACTCCCGATAGTTCGTTCCATTTAGATTGTCAGAGACAATGATAATCGAAGCTCCTTCAAGATTAGAGGACATCGACGACTGACTTCCGATCTTGCTTGGATTTGCCGTGAAGGATCCCTCAAGATTAGAAGCCATTTCTTTACTTACCGAGGTCGACTCCTTGGTTTCGCTATCACTTTCATGTGGCTCTGATACCATGTGAATAAGAGTTGTTTTGCTTTATATGTTTATTCCTTAGAGAATGTAGTACATATATACATGAATAGGATAAAGAATCTATACAATAAAGGAAATAATCCTAAGATAATGCTAATCCCTTACATATTGCTAACTAGTCAATGTAATCTGATTACAATAAGATTATCACAATATTATGTGATATTATTGTATATTGACCACACCTTACGTACATGTATTGTATTTTTAGGATTGAATGAATTCTCCTCTCCTCTCCTTTCTCTCTCTCTCTCTTTCTCGTGTGTGTATGTGTGTAAATGTTACGAATATCGTACCGGACTTGGTATCGAATTGGGTTTTGGTACGGTACTGTTTAATACCGAATATCGTTTCGGGTAATTTATTAAATTTATGAAATAGTCCCTAAATTTTTTTAAAAATTACAAAATAATCCATTGTCAATACTGTTATACTGTATATTTTTAACTTTGTCTCCAAAAATCATAATAATAAATCATAATCACAATTTTAATTTAATTTATAAAATTAATTTAATAATTACTAATAAATATAATTAAATTTAAAATATATTTTTAAAATATATCAATTTGAAATAAATTTTGATTTAATAATTAA
>JANIPN010275889.1:0-15201 GCA_027478595.1 Erythroxylum anguifugum | reverse complement strand
AAGTTCGCGCTCGCGCGCCTCCATCAGATTGAAAGCTCCATCTAAGTTTCGCTCCATCGCGGATCGCGGATCGCGGGTCGCGGAAAGACTCTCCTGATCCGAGATCCGAGATCCGGAGATCCGATGGCCATAGCACACACGGAACCAATCCAAACCTCACTAGAGCCAAGTCGATCTTCGGCCTTCCCTGCCAATACCAATCGGTAGTATATGCGAGAGGAACGTGGCACAAGATCGGATTCAAAGCCGAGGCTAGGTTCTCGGGTAATGCGACTCGTTGTGCGTACTATAGCGTCGGTGACATCCTAAACAATCACCATGATGATGTTATCGTTTCGTTTACTTGAGGTATCAGCCTTATTAAGTACACATTCTTCAAGGTAGCATTCTACAAATCTAATAATGAGAACAGGTCTCTGAGGAAGAGTATTACCATTGATGCGTGCTACGATATCCGCTCGCCTCGCCGCGTTCGACATCTCAAGTATATCAGCCCAGTTGCGCGAGAGCCTGGCACGGTTTGTCATATTCCGCAGGGCTCATACGACGGACGGTCGCTGTTTCCTTGCCAAACAATACCATCAGCGAGTCTTCCTGCGGGCTATACCTCTTCCAGGCCAAACCCAGCCCAGCCAGTCCGTTCTTGGGATCCTTCACAAATGCAGCGACAGCCGTACGCATGTATCTGGCCGCGGTTATATATTCCGGTGAGGGGTCCTCCCACTGCACGCGCCTTTCGAGACCGAATACCAGGAAGAGGTCGGAGCCGTGGTAAGGACGCATCCATGGATACGCAATCCCAGCTGCAAATGAACCGTTGAAGAGGTACCGCCATGTGGGGACTTTCTGCGCAGCCCAATACCCTGCGGTCGCAGCCGTTGGGCAATGGAAACCTGAGAGCGTGATTAAGTCTGACAAGGTTTGGTTCACACCGTCCGTTGGTGAGAATGGTAACGTTACATCACCCTCCGCCAAAGTATTGGAGGCGAGGAGCGGCAGCTTCGCAAAAGCACCAGCTTTCCCACGGGATGCGTACGTCTGCAAATCGAACACCGTTTTGTTGTCTACGACCGGAGTACCGCCTCCAAGTCCCGGGTTCTGGAACGTGGGCGTGTTGTTGGGGTTCAGTGCTCGTTTCAATTGCCGCGCGGGGATGCGTCGCATGCATGCAAGTTCTTGATTGGCATCGGCGTTGCTACATCCGGTTGCATTCGCCACCGCTTTCCACGACGATCCATCATCCGTGGGTACCGTCTCGGGCTGGCCACTGAACTCCACCAAGGCGCTCACGATCGGATCCTTGGGGTACGCATAGGCGTAGTATGCGACCGACTGCGCTCCCGCGGAGTGTCCGGAGAGCGTCATCCGCGTGCTGTCGCCGCCAAACGCCCCGATGTTGTCGCGCAGCCACTCGATGGCCAGTCGCTGATCCAACAGGCCCGGGTTCTTCTGCTTGAGTGCCGGGGTATTGGGAAAGCCAAACATGTTGACGCGGTAGCTGGCTCGCATTAATCATCAACCGATCGTATGTCCACCGCGCGCTTACTTGATCGATGCCACCATTATGTCGTTCTGCTCCGCGACCAGGTTGACGCCATCATACGCAAGCATGCCGTTCGCGCCGGAGGTGAACCCACCGCCGTGGATGAACACCAGCACGGGGAGCTTCTTCGTGGCCGCCTTCGCCGGTTTCCACACATTGATCGTGAGCATGTCCTCCGACTCCCCCACCCCCGCGGACCGGTCGACCAGAAAGGTGTGCTGGAAGCACCCGGGCGATGAGTCGAAACACGTGCGGGTGGAGCCGTTCGCGGGCCGGTATGGCTCGGGCGGTGCGAAGCGACGGTCACCCACCGGTGCCGCGGCGTACGGAATGCCCAAGTATGCATGGACGTTGGGCCGCGGCGCGATGCCCTGGAGCACGCCGGAGGAGGTGGTGATGTCAGGCACCTGCTGGGACACCGCGAAGGCGACCCAGCCGGCGAGAGCCAGTTTCAAGGACCGCGCAAGGACCATGTCGTTGGGGTCTGACAGCAGCGTGCGAGACAAATGATCGGTACTGGGATTGTCAGTCTTAGCGATGCGTTCGGGTGCTTCTTATATAAGAGTCGTGTCTACCAAACCGATCTCTTGAGTTATACACACGTCGCGGTGGGCTCTCCCTCCATCACCAGTACCCGGCTCGTGTTCACCGGTCCCGCCAGACGGCCGGACCGATGTTCCCCCGCCAAGTCAGCTCCATCTGTGGCCCCGTACGTTACCTCGCCACGGTTGACACGCGATATTCAGGGGTATCGGAAACATATAATCAGGAACAGCCGGGTGTTGGGAACGTTCGGAGTGCCGCTAGTGGTGGTGCCTCCTCAGCCGACCTCGTGTTGATCGAGTTTAATCCTAACGCGCGCTATACCACCCCCGATGCGGCACCGATTCGGCAGGTGCGAATTCAAAAGAAGGATGGGACGATGACGGCTGGAATTGACATTCCCGGCGACCGGATGGGGAGGCATGCCGTCCATCAGCACAGCCCTCCAACCTTGACGCGACCGTCCCAACACGCTCACCCATTCACGCCGCCACACTCTCTTCGAGGCCAGAGGCCGTTCAAGCGCCTCGACGGCCGTGATCATGTCCAAGTGTTGCCAAGCCGGTTGTGGCGGCCCACCCACCGCTCGCGAGGCGAGATGGCTGACAGGGCGGTCTTCGTTGATTACACTACAGCTCCTCGGTGGTTGCTGGAGCGAGCCCGTCGCCGAACCACGTCCGCTTCGTGTCGCTACACGTTCGGGCGGCTATGCGAAAGGGAGGTGAAGTTGGGCGGCTGCTCTATACGAGACCATGACGGCAGGATTCCGTCCCGACGATGTGCTCGAGAATCAACCGTCAAGCAAATTCTAGTCCGTAGCATCATCGTCGAGTGGTAGTGGGCGGCTGCCCTCGCGCGGAAATCGCGCAAAGAGTAAGACCACGAATCCAATCAGCGCTACGCCCTGTTCATCTATCAGAAGAGAGATACGAATCGACGACATTCATAAGCAACATACCGCATTGCACAAGAACACCAGCTCTGTTCTCCCGATACTGGCGAACACTGAGAAGACAACTCCGAATATGAATGCTACCATAGTCGTGAGCTCAGCTTTACTGCGACAAAACTTACGTTGTGTACTCACTTGTTGACAACCGTGCTATGTTCTCGACAAGACTCACACCAGCTAGAGCGTCTGTGCGCTCTGCACTACTAGCGGAGCCTCCAACCATCTGAAGGATTGTTCCCTTCGCAGCCGACCCCGTCCCCGAGCCAAACGGTAAGGCGGCCGCAACGAGATACATCTGCCATCCGTTACTGGCAAGAGTACACAACGAGGTCAACAGTCCGTCGATAAGCAGTGAAAACCGTGTGTATGTCAGGTCAAACGTAAATCTCTGCTCACGAGCGATCGGATTTCCGTGTCCCTGAGCTCCATTCGCGGAAGACAGTAATGGATCTGACTCATCTGATCCTCGAGCGAACCGGCGCTCCTCCTCCAACTTATTGACATGCGCGCGTCCAAAGGCGATGATGATCGGGAATATGAAGGTTAGAAAGCCGCCTCTGAGCATTGAAAACGTAAAAATGAGCCACCCATTTTCCTTAGTCCCAAAACCAAAAACATCTGTGGCATACAACTGTAGGAGCGTTTGGAGATAGCCGGTTGCCAATATTCCGAGGAACACCCCCCAAGCGAGCAAAAATGATCCGTACTCCGTCCGTACAACCTGGTCTTGTCCGACGAACGACCGAGGAGCGAAAACCGATAGTGGACCGAGTATCCGGCGTAGGAGGCCTCCCTGAATGCTCCCTCGCGGCCGATTGTGGACAGGCTTCGCTTCATCGGGAGGAATGTAGGGCAGGAATATAGCTGTATAAGCTGAGGAAGCCAGGAAAAGGACCAGGGTCAAGCGAAACGGAGCTTTGTTGCCAAAAACGTCAGCAACATTGGCACCTAAGAGGAAGCCCGTAGCAGCTCCGAACATCTGACTACCGCTCAATCTCCCCAAGGCTGCAGTGCGACCTTCGTGCTCGACTACATCGGTGGTGAAGGTATTGAGGGCCAGCAGATAACCGCTCGGCCCTCCAATAACGCTAACAATCTGCGAGCATTGGATGATCAGGATGCCATAGGTGCCCCACACTTCCACTCCAATGTTTTGTACCAGTAACCGAAGAGCAGGGAAGAAAACTTGGATGAACAAGGCCGACTTCACCCCAATCCGTTTGATGAGTCGTCCGGTTAAAAACAAATTGAGGATACCGAATATTGTGGTGGTTGCACCGATCAGAGCTATAGATAGAGCAGTCGAGCTTTCAATGACATTGAGAGAGCATCGATCGATCGGAGGTTTGGGGGCGGTCGTCACGTAGAACGATAACGACCGCACGAACGTGGAGCCCCTCCAGGTGGATTCGGAAGGATGGTCTTCATAATAGGTATCACAGGTCATGAGCCGGATCACATACAACAGTGGCACTTGGGTCACACCAAAGCTTAAGCTTGTAAGGAATGCACATAGGAGGATCAGATACCGCACCGAAGGCGGCCATTGCTTCGAGGTAGGAAGCGGGTCGCTTTGTTCCCCCTCAGATGACGAGGGTTCGAATGGCTCCGCAGGAACAGCGACACTTTCGGCGACGCTGAATTCTTGGGATCTGGCTCGTCCGAGGCGGGGAATGTCACTGCCGACCAGACTAGGGCGCCGTTCCTGCTGGTCCGATAAGGCCCCCGACTGCCTTCCTGAACCCTCCTCCGACATAACCGGCGGGGAACGCAAGTGGTGTACATTCGTTGATGGAGTCGGGTTAGTGGTCGGTTTCTATAAGACCGGGAGGGCGACCTCGCGATCCAACTCTTGGCCAAGAGATGTACATTTCTACGGTTTTTCGGCAGTAAAAAACTTGAACGGGGTGGGTGGGTGGGTGGGCGGACGGGCGTACATAGTAGTCTGACGTCAACCGCGTAGTGGGGCTTGGCGAGCTGAAAAAACAAAATGGGCAGGGAGCGATCGCTCACGTAGCTCAGGACATACATTGATGCGTCTATCGCAAAGCTAGGAGTCCCTACGGTATTTGATCAACAGAGCTAATGTTCACGATCTCGCGGGCGTTGGTCTTTTCTCTAAACTGCGCACTTCTGTGGTAGAGCCCCTTGCGCATCCGGTTGGCACTCCCGAGCGGCCGGTGCTCTTCCAAGCCATACCAGACGTTCAGCTTCAGTGAGTCGTCCCAAAATGCACGTCGCTGGCTGTCGAAGCTGTCTTGACCCCCATGAAGTACGATCTTACCCACTGTCCGGAACGGGAACGTTTCTTCGTCCCATTCCACGGAGCAGTCTTCGACCGGTTGCGCGGAGATGTCCTGCAAGAGTTGCACTCGAAGATCGTACGTAGCATCTTTGCCGCTGCTAAACCATGTCTTCAACCACTCGGAATGTTGCTCAGGGCTAGAATTCTCTGTGACATAGTCTCGGTTTTCTAGAGAACGCTGCCACTCGCCTGTAGGGAACAATGCATACTTGGCCACATACGGACCCCATCTGTACGCGCTTTGAGAGTACATGGTGTAACTCAAGAAGTGCTTGTTGGGCAATTTAGCAGGAGCAAGCTGCAAATCCGCATCTTTCCGTTGTTTGAGCTCTTCAGGTATCCGCTCCGGCTCGCGGAAGTGACGTTCGCGAATCGTAAAGATTTCCACGGTGGTAGGTAGGTCTGTCAGTTCCAAGATGGGGGCATTGTTAAAAGTCATGTCCTGCGTCTTGGTTGATTCTCCCTGGTGGTCCATGAAGGATCCGTGAATGTTGAACAGCTTCATGCCACATCCCCTTGGACCTGGCGCTCGATCGTCCTGGAGGAACGACGGCTCGTTCGCGAATCGGATGGCCAAGGGGTGCGGTTGCTTGCTGTTCTCCGCTGAACAGATTCCTTGAGCAAGTTCCTCCGGCAAGTTGGGCTCTACGGTCAGGGTGCCTTTGACAATAGCCTGGGTTTTGACATGAGTTCCCCTGAACGCGTGACGGTGCATCGAGAAATTGTGTGATTGCGTCCGATTGATTATGTCAAATATTTGCTCTTGCAAACGTTGCTCGTTCTCGACCGTAGGCTCAACGGACGGATCGTCAAAGCGGACGTACCCAGCATTCTGGGTGCTGGTCTTAGCCATGACCAATTTGCTCGGACGAATCCAAGGCAGCTTAGCTGTATCGCGTAAACGTGACCTACTATACGAGGATGAGCAGCCTTGTGTAATTCAAGTCGACCGCCTCAGCGTATTTTGGCTAGAAAACAGGAGTCGGTGATGAATTAAGCTTCCAATGGGTTTGGTCGCCTAGGTCATCACTATGTCATCGAGTAATGAACTGATACCTCAATCAAATTTCGCATTGCGCTCGACCACGTTGGTGCAGAGTCAGCATAGTCTGGGAATGATTAGAATCCACCCAATGCAAACACTGAGAGCCGACCATACTGCCGCGCATGCTGGGCAGTCATGAACCTACTAGTGGCTTTGGAAGCCGACGAAGCCGCTCGGTGAACTGGCGGTCAGCGCTTTCACTTTAGCGATGTGAATAACGTAATGATCAAGTGCAATCTGGTTTATTACTTGTAATACCCTAATCCTCAAGCAGCCTTCTCCCATTTCCATTCCTAGCTTTGGCACCAGCCCATCCACAAGACGGCTGCTCATCAATACATCAGATACTATGGTCTCGGGACCTAATGTGTCATGGCCATCATCCTTCGGTAGTAACCTAAGCTCAACTGTCTCGCTTTCATCGCCTTTGTCTCTAGGTTCAGAGGAAGCTGTAAAATGGACGACTGCTCAATGGTCTGTCATGTACGTCAGTACTGAGTACATTCCGAAGGTACGAACTTACATCTCCGTTATCATCGTTAGTCAATAAATCCCCAACAATTTGACTCATATCCCTAATCGCAACCTTGCGCAGGAAGCGATCGTTGGGCATTTCGCTTGCGGATCCCGGATACAATTGGAGGCCCTCGGAGGCTGTGAGTCCGCGGATAAGCTGCGAGATTTGCGATTTGGTGTTCTTGGTATCGTTATTATCGCGAAGAAGGCTGATGAACTGGGCATATAACCCGCCACCCCGCTCCCACGATGCAGGTCTGTTGGATTGGAAATGTTGAAGGAGCTCTTTGAGGCCGTGATAGTCCCGCTCCACGATCTTCAAGGGAGCTACTGTTTCCAGGAGTTTCCGATGCGCTTCTTCCGTATCGTGCGCCTTGAGAAGATACTGCAACTCTGTCTCCGGGCCGATTTCTGGGTTAGATCGAGCAAATAGACTTCGCGCTTCCCAAAGCCACTGTTCCGGGATCTTGAAGTCATCGACAAGCATGCTCCAAGATTCTATATCGTCTTGATCAATAATGTCCCCGTTGCGCGCAAGGATCGACTGAATAGCCTTGTGACGTCCGTGAGCATTCGAAAGGTGCAGTGAAACGAACACTGCCCATAGCCATTGATTCGCAGATTCAAGTTCCGTGGCGAAGGCAACAGCAAGCGCATCTCCGAGATCGTGTCGAGAATGATTGGGCAGCTTAGGTGCTAAACCCCGGTGAAGTTCAAATGCAAGCCGGTTGCACATTGGCAGTCCCACGGTGTTTTCGGGCATCACGACTAAAGCAAGGTCCAGAGTGGCGTCCGAACGGGAGCAATGCTGTTCGTAGAGTTTCAATAAACCCCATAGAGCATCCTCGCGGGAATTTGCGTGTGGATCCTTCCACGGAAGCGATCCAGCGTTATTTTCAAGGAAGTATGGACGGGGTCGCCGAATGTCGGTGTCCTGGAGGTCTATGCCGTGCAGACGGATAGCCTCCTCTAGAGGCTGATCATCAAGGATTCCGTACCAAAGCCTTAGCCCGAAAGCACGTTTCCACCCCATGTTGAAGCGTTCGGGGATCAAGAAAGCGCGGGCACGGTCCTCCACTGCTCCACTCTTTCCTTCTGACATGCACGTATTCCCAGCGAGGAGTTCGTAAAGCGCACGAACAGGTTCAGAGATCTCGGAGAGAATGTTCTGTTCGCGCCATTCATCGATCTGTGCGGCCATGTCGGCTTGTATGTTTGGATTACCGCCAATTTGAGCAGCAATAGTTGCCAAGCGAAAATCCTTGCCATCCGCCAAAGCGTTACACGCTTCGGGTATTTTGTGTGCGGAAAGATACGCAATAGCTCGCTCCTCCGCAGAGGGAGCTGCCATGACCGAATTCATCGCTTCATCCTCGCAGAGCCGAGCCCAAAATGCAGCTAGACGATCCTTTCGGATCCGATCCCCGAATTCGGCTCGAACTGCAGAGGGGACCGATGACGAAGCTTCATCTTCTGGGTTTTCGAACAAGATACTAGCGAGCTCCCAGATCAGGCTCTCATGATTATTGGGACTGGGCCGATTTGCAGAATCACGCATTGCCAGGAGGCTTAAAGTCTTGAGTTTTGCCTTAGGAACACCTTGCTCAAGATGAACTGCGCTTTGCTCTCTTTGATGTTGGAAGTTGGTATCGTTGATCTAGAAAGGTTAGTGACATCCCGGAACCTAGAAATACGTAACGTACGTCTTTCGAACGTTCGAACCGCATAGTGCAGACATCTCGAGTCGAGGAGTCTAGCGTATCATTGGAAATGTAGGTCAGTCGATGATTCCGAGACCAAGACGGCTTGAATGATGCGTGAAATGCCTTATCGGCATCTTGAATTCGCACTTGCTCTTTCACATTGGGGGCAGAAAGTGATGACTAGAATGTATTCAGCTTGGATTCTATGGAGATTACATGGATGCACACCAAAGCAGTCGAGGGAAGCTTCAGATTTCGCGGCTGATAGAAAGGGGAGAGTCAGACCTTTGTCAAGTTCACGTTGTCCGTTCCAGACCGCACTTGCATGCTCCGACGAGCATCTTCCCTTCCAAATAGAGAGTTCATCAAGTCAATGCTTGTAGCGAAATCGTTTCCGAGATGCTGCCTTGGCAACTCAGATTCCGTAGCCCTCAGCTCTCCGTTCTCTGTAACCAGATACAATGCCTGACTTTGTCTTAACGCGTTGCGGTCTTGTTTCCTCGGGCTCACTGTTCGTTGTAATTGTTCCATCCAGTCCATTTCTTCATTGACCAAGGTTTTAGGTGGGGTCGTTGATCCATGTCCGGCGTCCATGCCGGTACCAAATTCCACTGCGGCTAAATCATCCAGGCTCGGGAAGGCGCCGATAAGATCGTTCGTCGCTTCATGGGATGTTTGGGGCTCTCCTGTTGAGACAAGACCACGCATCGAATCCAGCTGCGGGTTGCTCGGCTCATCCTGCTCTGATTCCTCGTCATGGGAATGCAGGATGGCCGAGCGCTCCCCTAAAAAAGACATTTCGCGCTGGTTTGACACATTCGCACTCGCCTCATCCTCAAATTGGACTGATTGGTCGAACGCGCCCGGCGGAAAAGGCCGCTTTTTGAAATCGAATGTATCATCGACTTGGGAGTCATACATATGGTCTTGATCGACATCAAGAGAAGCTTCAAACCCTGCTCCACTAGATTGTTGGCTAGCAGAGATGGGCTTTTCCGTGGAGACATCACGTAAGATGCTATCATCGAGCCCGTCTGCCTCACTATGCTCGGTGGTTTCGTCATCATAATCGAGGCCGTATGTGGTGAAATGCGGCACGCGGAAGGTCCACTCGCCGGTTTCTGCTGAGTAGGCGATGAACTCTGTGTCACTGACCGCTGCCAATCGCTTCACATGTTTCTCGAAGCGGGCACCAGACTTCTCAAAGGAAGGTGTCTTCTTGTCCCTTTGCCGAGGCCAGGAGTTCTCTAGCGTGATGGTAGAAGGTACGTTAAGGCCCCGACCCACCGGCGGCTTGCTGACATTCGTTGGATAAACCGTCAAGGAACGCATTTCGATGACGACGATGTTGCCGCAAATATTGTCAAGGTCAAGCGTAGTAAGATCGACAGGTTCTTCGAATCGGACATAGCCACCGTGGTGACGTCCAACTTCGAACCGCGTCACGGCCTTCAACTTGTCCCGGGGCCACTTTTTAAGTTCGGCGAGAGGTGGCTTCGTCCAGTAGCTCCCGAGCTCCGGATCGACTTGATCTCGAAGAATCAACGCATTAGTGCTCGATGACTGCGGTGAACCGTCTTCATGGACAGTTGTGAGCTCAGTGTTCGAGCCAGCTTCTTTCGATGGCGAACTAACACCACCTCGCTGGGCAGTGGTCGCACCGTTGACTCGGTTGCGAGAGGAGCCAAGCTCCGACGCAATAGATGCTGTGTTATCATCATCTGCCCCACCGTTCGACATCGTGTCCGCGCCAGTGCCTCCTAGCGTCGAAGCATCAAAGCTGACTTTCTTCTTGATCGATGGCGAGCGGGAGGTCTCAATACGTTCCGGAGCTGGTAGAGCGGCAATGGCATGGTTACCGAAAAGGTCCGTCCGAAGGCTTCTATCAATGTTCAGCTTCTTCAAACTTCCGGTTCCGTAGCGATTGGTGTTCGCGGAAAATGCGCCAGGTGACAAGATGCTCTCGCCGTCACTGTCAAATGTACGGCGCAGATTGCTCGTGGAAAAGCTCTTGCCTAAGTTTCGGCCGAGACTGCTAGCAAGAAGACTGCTGCTCATTCCACCGGGGGTGGAAGCTGTGCTTGACACACTCGAAGGTGTCCCGTAAGTAGAATACGTGAATCCATAGCCACGCTTTTGCGGGGTTGTAAAGCGAGAGGACATGGCAGGATTGATCTTGAACTGAGGTAAAGCCGCAGGCTTTTTCTGCTTCTGCCCAGCAGTGATCGGAGTAGCAATCGGGCCTGGGCTCTGTTGGGGTGGCGGGGGGAGGCCAGAGAAGATAGATGCACTGCCATACGGGTTCGCATCTTGCGCCGATGCCATCAACGCGGGAGGCCCCTGAAGTGTGTTTTGTTGGATGCCCATTGAATTCGATGCGTTGTTGGTGCCACCAAACAAGCTCGCTCCCTGAGTCTGGTTTCCTTGCGGCGCAAACAGGCTGTTGGACTGTGCCGGCTGCTGCGTGTTTCCGAAAAGGGAAGTCCCAGTTTGTGCCGGCTTCTGACCAAAAAGACCCCCTCCGG
The DNA here is from genome assembly GCA_027478595.1 of Erythroxylum anguifugum. Lineage (NCBI taxonomy): Eukaryota > Viridiplantae > Streptophyta > Magnoliopsida > Malpighiales > Erythroxylaceae > Erythroxylum > Erythroxylum anguifugum. Next base: position 4,069 of record JANIPN010275889.1, on the reverse strand, counting down.
TGTTGTTGTTCATGCCTCCAAAAAGGCTTGTTCCCTGTGCGGGCTGCTGTTGGGTTTGCGTATTACCGCCGAACAGACCACCTCCAAGAGAGTTCGAATTTTGACCAAAGAGGTTCGTGCCCGTTTGTGCGGGCTTCTGGCCAAACAGGCCGCCCGTTGTGTTTCCAGCGGGCTGGTTGAAGAGGCCTGTGCCGGTTTGTTGCTGTTGCGGGTTTTGATTTTGGCCGAACAACCCACCGCTACTCGCAGTTCCTGTATTTCCGAATAAACCGCCGCTGGGCTTCTGCGGGTTGTTTTGTCCAAACGTACCAAAGGTACTTCCAGTATTCTGCTGCGGGTTCTGTTGGTTAAACAGTCCGCCCGAAGATTGCTGCTGGCCGCCGCCACCAAAGAGCGAGCCACCCTGTTGCTGGGTTTGTTGATTGGTGCCGAAAAGGCCTCCTGTAGTGCCCGCTGTAGAACCGAAACCAGAACCGAAACCAGCACCTCCGGACGCATTTGCTTGCCCGAAAAGGCCACCCTGCTTTGGCTGATTCTGATTGTTACCAAAAAGCGTTGAGCCAGTACCAGTACCGAACCCTGACGTTTGTTGCGTGCCACCAAAACCTGTAGCTGCAGAGTTTCCGAAGAGCCCTCCGCCGCCAGTTGTGGATGTCGTGGTTGTACCCGAACCGAATAGGCTACCAGCGGGCTTGTTCTGTTGTCCAAAGAGGCCACCGCCCCCGGTGTTACCAAACCCTCCAGATGTCTGTGTTGTGCTGCCGAAGCCTCCAGCTGAGGTCTGCTGACCGAAAAGGCCGCCGCCGGTATTGCTCGCGAATCCCGAGGTGGTATTTTGTGTGTTTGACTGACCGAAACCGCCGAACCCGGTGCTGGTACCGAATGCACCAGCTTGCCCACTTCCGTTGCCGTATCTTCGTCCTGCGTTGTAGTCCGCAAGACGCAGCTCCTGATAGAGAGTTAGCATTCACTAGTAGGGTACAACTTAGATAGGTATTAAACTTACCTCAAATGACCAGTTTTTATACGGTTGCATGAAGGTGATGCTTTGATAATGATTGGTTGCGGGGCTGTTCGTCTCCTTTTCCGTCCAGGCCGAGAAGGGGGTACTTCCGGTTCCTGGACTTTCTTGAGCGTTTGCGTTCTGAGCACCGCCAAACATGCCTCCTCCACTGGAAGTTGTTCCAAAACCTCCCCCAGTACTGGTGCCGCCAAACATGCCACCGCCAGTGCCTGACGTGCCACCAAAGGCGGGCTTGTTTCCGCCACCGAACAGACCCCCTCCAGTACCACCCGTACCGAACCCAGTCGATGTATTTGCTGTTGAGCCAAATCCGCCGAATGCCGTCCCTCCCGAGGTGGCTGTTGCACCGCCGCCGAAAAGGCCTCCACCTGAGGAGGTGGTCGTGGTACCAAACGGCTTAGCAGCACCAAAGGCGGGCGTCCCGGACCCGAAGGTAGAGCCTGAGACAGATTTTGTCAGTTTTCCGAAAGTATTCCACCAAGATGAAGAGAATCGAGGCGGCGAGACCAGTGCGCCAAGCGAGGTGAGCTCCTCAGCGACGCAGCGTGTATAAGCCAACCAAGCCATCCATAGAAGAGCCAGAATAGTGTAGAATTTGCTTACCTCCGCTACCAAAAAGGCCTCCTCCAGTGCCAGTGCCAGCGCCACCGGTGCCGAAGCCGGAGCCTTGTTGCTGTTGCTGCTGTTGTTGTGGTTGACCAAACCCTAGAAGACCATGTGGATCAGCGATGAAGCTCAGTCGTTCACATAGACGAATGGCGCCGGTTTTAAACCCAAACCCCATCTGAGTAATACTTCTGAGGCAGAAAGCGAATAGGTCGATAGATATGAAGCTTGGACTTACCTCCAGTTCCGGTTGAGCCAAAGCCTCCGAACGTTGAACCCTGCTGCGTACCAGGCGTCGAGCCAAACCCGCCGCCGAATCCCCCGCCGAAAGACATTTTGTAACTTTCTATTGGGAGGTGACGAAAAGATGAGGAAGTTCCGGATGGCTCGAAGGAGAGGCTTGCCGCAGCGGAAGAGCTACGCCAGGGAGAGCGAAGAAAGCTTACGCTGAACAGTACCAAGCCGTTCGACGCGTCTTCTCACGCAACAACATATGCGTAATTCCACTACCACCGACCGATCACACGACGACCACACGAGTTGTCGAGGTCGTGGATCGCGAAGGTGAAAGTGAGCGCAAATGTGATGCTTTGTGATGTGGGAGATTGTTCAGGACGCGACGGGGCCGGGGCGATTCACTTTGGAATGGGGGAAAATTCCGGGCGCGCGCGCTATTCCTAAATTGGATGGGAAAGCAGTCAAAGTCACTCAAACAATGATTGTAATTTCAGCATCTACGTATAACGGCGCACACGGCTATCAAGCTACGAATATACGTGGCAAAAAATGAAGAATTATCAGTAGTGTGAAGACTGAAAATCAGCGCCTTGGCTGATCTGATCCCTTATATACCATTACCCCAACCGCGGTACTGAGGCACCCGAGATTGCTCATACTTAGGCAAGCAGGCAGCCGCAGGCAACGGAGAGTCATTCCCATCCATCACCACGTTCAATTTCGATATGTGTATAGATGTGCGAATCGCCGCTTAGGCGCTTCGATCGGAATTCGGATGAGTGGATCATGTGTACAGATCGAGGCCATTGGCCCAAGTCTCACCGATGGGGCACGCAGTTTCCATATCACCTCAACTGCTATGGGCCTACCAGATCCGCGCTTGAAAGGTCCAAGGTGTTGCGGTGATGCAGCAGGATTCCGACGCACAGCCGTGTCTTATAACAGGTTCTCGTGTCGCCATCCATCAGCAAGGCAAGTCCGATGCGACGATGCTCCACGCAACCTTCTTGAACCGACTCTTGCGGAAGTAATGAGACTGGGATTTGAGCGTGCGTAGAAGGGAGCGAGTCCCTTGCTGCGATGAGAAGGACATCCATTCTGAGACATACAACCGACGATTGCTCCTTTCGTAGTGCTGTACGAAAGCACGGTTGCTGGCACTGGAAGGGATTTCCTTCTCAGTGGCGATGTTCCTTCCTGCGCCGTGATTCGAGCATGTGTACGCAGTCACAAGTCTGTGGTGACCGTTCGTCTAACCACACAGCCACGACGTTATGCCGCGTTCATTCCAGGTTGAGATCGGTAATAGGCTGGTGGCGGAGGCTCGATGGGGTTCCCGAACTTGTCGTACAGAGGCGCCGCAGGATAGTACCCGGTTTGGTAGACCATGGCGGCCTCGCGACGCATCTGCCTTCGCCGCTTGATACCCCAGTAGGTAAGAAGCACGAGAAGCACGAACGACAGCGCAAGGACGATTACCACGACGATGGCCGTTGGGTTGACCATTTCGCGTTTCGCGAGGGAGCGGAGGGAGAGGGAATCCATCATACACTCGGTGCGCCAACCGGTTGGCGACGACAGCGCTTTCGTGCGGTGTTCCGCTCTCGTGCTGGTGGAGGGATTCGGGCAGATTCAGACACTGTGACTTCGAGATGAGGGAAGAAACATGAGATTGGAAAGGAGACGCTGCGATAGAAGTAAAGCCAGGGGGGACTACCGCGAAGGAGGACCAGTGCAATGCTCTGATCTCCGCAATGCACCACCGTCCCCCTCCTGCCCTCCCATCCATAAGAGCGGCGGCTCTGTTTCCTATCCACCACGGCGCTTCCCCATCAGCGCGTATCGGCACCTGCCATCTTTCGCATCTCTCACCCCCCCCCCATCCTTCCTCCTCATCAATGCGCAACGGCCCCTCGCCCTTCCCCGCCTCCACCGAAACCCGCTGGATTCATGCGCGCCGACGCGATCTGCAGAACGTTGCCGCCCCCACTACAGGCACGGCGCGATGAATGGGGGCGAAGACGACCGCTGGTGCAGTGTTCTCTCCCTCTCTCTGCCTCTCACTCTCACTCTCACTCTCACCTTGCCCGCTTTCACGTGGTCTTGCGGCTCCCCAGACCTCTCTGCTAACACGCCCAGACCGGCGGTCCGCAGGGACGCCCAATCGGGCGGAATCGGGGGGGGGGGGGGGGGGGGGGGGGG
>JANIPN010274552.1:0-15215 GCA_027478595.1 Erythroxylum anguifugum | reverse complement strand
TTTTTTATAATACCTCGAAATAATTTTATTAATTATTAAATGCGTCCCTGGTATATAATATAAGCGCGTTAATTGGTTAATTAAATTATTAATAATTTTAACACGCGTTTAATTTTAAAAATTATTAAAATTATTAGCAGAAAATATTAAATTAAAATTTTTAAAGCGATTAAACGTTATTAAATTACGCATTAAAATATAAAACGCTTGGGTATTAATCGTTATCGATTAATAAAAATTAATTAAATTTTATTTATAAAGCCTTATATAAATATAAATATTAAAAAATATTTATAATTCGCCTGAGGAAATATTTATAAATTGGCGCAAAAAAATAATTATTTTTTATTTATTACGTTTGTTTCTTAAATATTAATTAATTTAATTTATTATATTATTAAAAATTTTATTCGTAAAAAATAAACGAAAAAATTATAAAGGCGATGAAGCTGCGTTTAAAAATAAATTATAAATAATTTTATATTTTTTAATATATAAAAATTGGAAGGTCAATTTGGCTGCGTTTTAATTAATTAATTAAAATTTATTTGGGCGTTTAATTATAAAATTATAACGTTTAAATAAAATTACGTAAATAATATCGTTTTTATTATTTTAAAATATTATTTAAAGGTGTTTTAAATGCGTTTTTAAATTTTAATTTATATAAAAATTTTATATAAAAATTTAATATTTTTTGCCAAGCCACCTTAAAAAATTTTTAATTTATTAAATTTGGCGCTAAAGTGTCACAGTTTTCCAGCGGGGCAGGGGATAAGTTCATGTTATCAAGTCTGGGCGCTTAGCTCCTAACTCCGTGAGCTTCAAGTTCTGTTCGTGTATCCTAGCTCTGCATGCATGCAGGGTGGCAGGGTTTGTTGTACGTCATATATATTTTGACTATTGTATGATCTACTGGTCCATTTACGTCGCTATTCCATCTGTCAAAGTCTTTCTCTGGGCCTGAATTATTCAGTGCCGCAGATCTGCTAGCTCATAACCAGCATCTCTCGCGAGAATCTATTTGATCCTCCTCGCAATCGCCCTCTACCAATTGTTTTGGACAGAAACGTTCCTAGCTACATGAATAACCTATGTCATCGTCGGGTAGACGCTCGCGAATATTTGATGAATAAACACTCATTTATGATATATTACTTCAGTCTCACCATAAGCGAAAGTTTTGATCGGTACCAGAGAAATTCCATTAAGTAGCATCGTTTGTGATGAGGTGCATTTACACCGCCAAACGCATTCGGTAGTTGATCGCTAAGCTAAACATAACTTCCGCAGAATTACGGACTCATAATCAGGATCGTGAGGACACCTGGTAACAGTTGATAGAGGAGAAAAGGATGTAGTCACTAGATAGACAGACCGCACAGGCTCTATCTCAGGGTAGAACAAAAAATGATAAAAAAAACCTTGGCAGAATTCTAGGTACCTAAACTATGCCTAATGTTGGTAAACATCTGCAAGCACCTGCATGATCTTAGATTGAGGTGAGAACATCCTTGCAACTCGTCAATAACACTGCTTCGATTTATTGAAGATTATGCCCTGGTAAGATAGGCGTCCTAAATATGGAAGCAAGATCAACCTATGACCGACGCCAAGACAGCATTAACTCAGAGATGCCTCCTTCATAAGTCTCATCATCAACGCAGCCACCGAGTACCCAAACGTCTGTTATATTACAGGTCGCATTAAAGATTATCGATATCATACACTTCATTCCTTTAAGTTCGAAAATATTTCATATTTAAACCTCGGTTTGACGGCTATGGCGGCATCCCGTATTCTGGGATCCAATGTTCTCGCTGCTACCAAAACTCTGGGGTCACAACAACATGCCGTTGTACATACGGGTTGCCTCTCCATTGACCAAGCTCTCGGAGGTGGATTTAACTATGGTTCAATAACTTCAATTGCAGGATTCAACCAGACAGACAAAACGATGATCGCGATTCACGCAGTTGCGAGCCATTTGACCTCGTCTGTTGACACCGATGTTGCTTTCATCTGTACAGCTGAATCAGGGTTGCCAATACAGCTTCATGATGTCCTCATTGGGCGTTTAAGAAAGAGTCAGCACAGTAGTTCACTCAAACCAGATCTCGAGCAAGAAGTATCAACTCTACTTCACCGAGTAAAGCTAATGAGAGTGTTTGACTTTGTCGGCATCTTAGAATCAATCGGAGAGATCAGTGAATCTTATCGTCTAACTCGAAGAGACCTGAATCGTAAGCAGCAGACTTCATGGGATCCTAAAGAAATTCCAAGCAGTCAAGACGAGGAACAGGATCTTTCGGACGCCACAAACTCTCTGAATGAGGCGCAAGAAGATGTGTCCGAAGCGCGAGGAATGGGACTAGTCGTGATCGATAATATCTCAAACTTGTTAACTGGAGAAATTGCCAAGGACCAGGTAGAAGGTAGGAACGCGTACTATTTCAATAGGAATAGCAAATAACCGAGTCACCCAGGTCAATCGCTCCTAGCTGGTTTTTTTAGATCGCTGCATCACCTTACTTTGAATTACCATATCTGTACGATCTTGATAAATAGTGTTGTGATACCATCACATCAAGTTGAATCGAAACCCAAGCTTGAGGAGACTATCTCTATATTCCGGAATTTTCATGGGAGACCTGGACTCGGTCCAAATTACGCCCATCTTGTGGATACTTCGTTGTTACTTTTCGACGTTCCAAAAACAGAAATCGATACCGAAAAAGCCACAGTAAGCAACCAAAGACGATCCGGACGCAGTGAATGTGTTAAAGTTATTGAGGTCATAGGTAGTCGATACTGCTATACTGAGGGTAAATGGGGAGCATTTACGATCCTAGATGGCCGACACTTAGTTCCAATTTATTTGAAACAGGCTGATCTAAGTTCTGGTATCTGAAATGGACCAACTTCGCAAGTCCTCCCTAATATCAAATTCGGAAACTTCGCTGGACTTCTGTCGTCTATATTTGTGATCATCCGAACTGCTTGAATGAATTTGGGAATCTTTATGGTTCTTGACTCCGGACCCAGAAGAATTTCGTTTATGACCTAAACCATGCAGCCCCTTGTCCCTACTCACGTTCCGTTTTGAGGTATGAAGTTGATTTTTACTAGAACCAGTATTTGTTAAATGGTCGCTACTCGACTTGTCGCTCTCTGGGTCAGCCGATTCAAAAGGGTCGTTGAAGTTTACCCTGCTGCTGGTGCTGCCCCATCCGTCCCCACCGGCAAAGATGTCCTCGATACATTCATCAGCCGGAAGCTCGTGGACATCGGAGACATAAGATGCAGTAAGAGTGCGTCGATACATGTCTTGCATCTCGCCGATGTCCCTGGTTATCTTGCTGGACATTGCGGGAATGTGACCATCCTCTGACTCGGCTTTGTCTGCATTATTCATAATACCTGCAATCCCGCCGAATATTGGAGCTGTCCGTAACTGGGGTCTGACTGTTTTAGTACATAAGAAATAGAGAACTTGGTTACGTACGACTTGAAGTTCCTGTCGCCTTCAGTTTGCTTCATGTATATCGAAAGCTTATTGTGACTCAGCGGTGCCAATATGTATGCGCTAACCCCAGAACTTACCTTCAGAGTGCTATTGATCTTGCTCTCTGTCATCAAATACCTCCTTGTTATACCCTCCTCGTTTTCGTAACTTCCATCAACGTACTCTGCCAGATTAACCTTTACGCAGCCGAGAACGATCCGTTCCGCCCTGGCCCCAGAATATTCCTGGACGATTTCTAGCTGTAATTCTGTTCCCTCTAGATTACCATTGCGGTCGACGGTCATTCGCAGCGAGTTCGTTTTTTCGTAGTTCCATATCACCTTGTGTTCTTTGATGCTAACCCTTGGGGTCTTCCCCCTATCTTCCGCCGCAGTTGAATGCGACAAATGCCATTTCACGTAGCATGAACCAGATACCAGTGGGACGTTGTTAAGGTCGATGATCTTTAGTGATAATTCGAACTTCGGCTACAGTAACGCAGGTAAGCTGCTGCCTCAATGAACATATTGTTGAGGACCTTGGACATACTTTTCGATTCTTAGGCACTGTAGCATGAATCAGTGAATGCTCAACGAATCGGACACCTTTGGTGGCCCTCTGCATTTTCGCGTGATAATATCGAAAGCATGATTACAGTAGGCTGGGCCTTGAAAAGGCTGGACACAGGCATAAATATAGAAAGAAGAAACCCGGGAAAGCTTACCAAAAGCCTGCATTCTTGCGCCTTACGGTCGTCGTCCGGGCGCGTGGGGGCCTCCTGGGTCCCGTGCGTCAACGTGCACTCATTCTGATAAAAACCTAAGAACCATGTGGAATAGTGCGCTGTGTGGATGATCAGGCTGAGCAATGAAAGTGAGCAAACGAAGGGCGAGAAGCCGAGGATGGGGGTGGGAGACTCATTACAAACGGCGTATTGTAGCTTGCGGCTGCTGACGAATTGGGGAGGGATGGCGGGCTCGTCCAAAAAGTCGCGATCTCAAACGGCTCCTTCGGCCACGATTGTCCAACCCGGGCGTCCCGTCCGACCCCATCAGACCGAAGGACTGCTTCGGCTGTCCAATCGCCCGTGACAAGCGAAACCTTCGAATATAATATCAACGGCGAAAACTTTGCTCCCCACCGGCCACGAAGCCAGCATTGATGCCTCCTTATAATCTGCGCGATGAATCTCTCTGGCAGCTTGTCGCCGCCAGCGGATCTGCAAAGTCGCGTGGCTTTGGAGGTTCAGAGCAAGTTCGATGCGCTGCCCTCGAAGAGTAAACCTGGCCTCGACGAGCAAGGCCGGATCCAATGGGTGCCGCTTAGTGGCATTGTGCTATCAGACGGTATGGTTCACTGAGCGAGAGCATAGTACAAGCACCAATGGAGCTGACAGAATACCGCAAGAGAACAACTCAAACGTTCAGTGTGTATCTCTGGCGTATAGCACTCTCAATTCTGTGATATTGTTCTCAATCCTGACATGTGAAAAGCACCGGCATGAAGTGTCTCCCACTTTCAAAAGTCCCTGCAGCACGTGGGATGGTTCTTCATGATTGGCATGCCGAGATTTTAGCCATTAGACTATTTAACGATTTCCTACTGCAAGAAATCCGAAGATGCATCGAAAAAGATGGCCAATCATCTTACGTTCGTAAACGTCAGGCAGTTGAAGTGTCCGTGTCTCGGGGCCTTCAACCCTTCACTATCAAGGAAAACGTGAAAATTAACATGTATTGCTCGGAGGCTCCGTGCGGCGATGCCAGCATGGAGCTCACTATGAACGGGCAACACGATGCTACACCCTGGACGGTTGAAGCAAGCGTGTTTGACAATGCCGGGGCCTCAGAATTAAAAGGTCGAGGATATTTCTCAGAACTCGGCATAGTTCGGCGCAAACCAGGTAAATACTAATCCAGCTCGCTCTACATTCAATTATTGACATTGACATTGACACCTTGAAGCGCGTGCCGACAGCCCTATAACACTCTCAAAGTCCTGTTCCGACAAGATCGCCTTGAAGCAATTTACGAGTCTTCTACTGTCGCCCGTATCACTACTTTTATCGCCAGAAAATGCGTACATCACTAACCTTATTTTGCCAAAATCTCAGTACATTGCCACGGCGTGCCAACGAGCATTTTCTGAATTCGGAAGACTGAAATTGTTGAGTGGTAAGGCCTGGCATGGGGGTTATGCATTCCACTCGTTCCAAGTGCTCCCGTCAGAGAAGGAATTTGCAAATTCTAGGCAACTCGCAGGACCCAAAAGTTCAAACATCTCAGCAGCATGGAGCCCCTACCGGCATGAGACGCTCATTAATGGTGTGCTTCAGGGTCGTAAGCAGTCGGATCCCCGGGGCGCAAGCGTCGTGTCTAGACACAGGATATGGCAGACAACATCACAGATAATCTCATTGCTTGCCATGACCACACTCGGGGAGGTTGTGGAGGCCAAGTCTTACCAAGGTATAAAGCAATCCAATGCCCTAAATGATCGAAGAGCCATAAAAGTGGAAGTGACAAGCTTGGGGCTGCCAGGTTGGGTCCCGAACCAAATAGATGATTTCGAGTTTAGCTGCAATATCAATCCACTGTAGTCATAACACGCATTGGTCTTCGATGCTTTCATACATCTTCTTCGGCTTTAACCTCTCCTTCACCATCTCTCTTCGCCTTCTCGCTTTTCTGCCGAAAGTACAGCTTTCGTTCCAATTCCCTCTGGTCCTGCAGCTTTTGAAGCTCCCGCTTGAGATCTTCACTCTTCTTCTTGTCTTCTTCTACCTGCGCTACAATCTTGTTTACAGTTTCTTGATATGCTTTTTCAATCTGTTCCTCATTCATAGTCCGCAATATAGTAGTCTTGCGCGCGTCAAAGGCCTTCTGCTGTGCCGGCGAACGCTGATGCCCGGAAATGTGCCCGTGGAGATATGTTGATGCAAATTCCTTTGGCAGTCCTCGCTTTTCGTATGTCCGCAAGGGCGAGTCGGCTGGAACGTCAGGCTCCATAGGCATTTTGTATGGCGGTAGTTGACTTTGATTTGTTGAATGCTATTATTTATTGATAGATGGTCTTGGAGTAACAGGTGTGGTTCGAAGATCGAAAGTTTTGTAGCCCTAACCCTTATTCCTACCTAAACGAATCATTACCTACCTAAGAGGGTATACAAATGAGATCGAAATATACAACTCAACCCCTTTGCATAGATCCCGAGCGTGCAAGCTTAAGCTGAAAAGCCATGGTAAGATTTAATTTTGCTTCGTATAACAGTACACATTCTTGAGTCTTTTGCATAGCATTCACATTCATCATGTTAACATAGTGTAGGCAGATAAACTTCGTACGCAACAACAGCTTGAGCAGCTACAAGCGAGATATGTAGGGACAGGACACGCTGATACCACAAAATTTGAATGGGCATCCAATATTCACAGGGATAGCTATGCGTCCTATATCGGACATCCGCCTTTGCTGTCATATACGGCCATCGGAATGGGAGAGCCTCGCGAAAAAGTACGAGCTATGATGATTGAAAAGATGATACAGCCTGTGGGGAAACCACCAGAGGTCCAAGATTGAACTGAACATATGAATCAATACCGGATGGACGATTGGAGGGAGCAAGAAACAATAAATTATTTACTCTTACGCAGAGAATATGTCATGTCACTACTATCGAATGCGGCTTTACACAATCGGGCCCTAGTGTACAAGGCGATTATACACAGCTTAAAGCCGACAAACCGCACATTCAGCAATTGGTACTAGGCCACGCCACTAAGTACTGAATAAAGCTTGGGTTTGAAGACCACAGGACTTTACCATCTAGCAAGACTACTATCTTCCGCATTTATCTGCTACGTGATGAGCGGGATTTTTCCTTCTGAAAATATCATATAGAGTTTTTCGAGTAAAAACCTTGAAATTAATCGGGTTTGATGTAATTGACTACAGCAATCTCATTAGATAATGTCCAGCCAGCTGTAAATTTCACCAGTCCCACTTCAGGTTAAGACCTTTACTCTGTAATGTTCGCAATAAATTTTTAACGATAATTTTCGATAGGGGAACGAGTAAACGGCATTCCAGACCCCCTATTCACTAGGCTCAAAAGATCTAGGATTGTAAAGTGTAACTTTAGGCTATGAAGATCGATTGGACCTATCTTCACGTCACGGTTGCAAAAATAGGATAAAATAGATATCCTTTTACTCTCAAATGTGACATTCTATGATGAGAGTTGAGTTAGACTGACGGAACGCAATAGTAAAGATGTTATATGCGCTCTTAATCTCGTTAATTCAATCTATTGAATCACTTTTCAAATGTGTCTAGTATTTAGATGACAGAGCCTTGAGTGACTCGGCCTCCTGCCTCCACGGAATGCGGCGCCTAACTATATTAGGTGTGAAAACACAGTTTAAGAGAATTTCTTGCCTAAAGAGGCTTAAGCAGCAGCGCTAGGCTGCAAGTCTGTGGCGGCGGATGCTAGTGCCCGAAAGCTCGAGCCGTGTCTACAGATTTGTTTTCTGCGTTTGCCCCCGAAGCATTCTCATCATTTCGTACATTTTTCCAGCAAAGGTGCTGTATTCACGCATTAGCCAATACAATATCTCAAAATGGCTTGGAGGAATCAAGGTATCACGGGTTCCAATAACATTCCTCTCGGTACCCGCCGCAAGTTTGGGGATGCTTCTGGGGACGATGATCGCGCTGGCTCATCGGAGCCTCAGAAGCGTGGCCGCAGCCCTGAAAGATGTAAGTGCGAGATCCTTGTACTCGTTTATTTCAACTGACTTCTTTCTTAGCTGAACCAACCGTGCCAGGCGAACGTCGGAGAAAGAAGAGAAATCGATGGGGTGATGCATCTGACAACAAAGCGGCTAACTTAACTGGTCTCCCGACCATGATCAATGCCAATATGACCAACGAACAGCTTGAGGCCTATACGCTACATCTGCGAATTCAAGAAATTAGCGAGAAGTTAAGAATCAACGATGTGGTTCCCGCAGATGGTGATAGGTATGTTGCCGCTCTGACAGCCTCATTCTTCTACTTACTCCTCACAAGATCACCCTCACCACCTCCCCAATATGACAACTTCGGTCGCCGTGTTAACACCAGAGAGTACCGCTATCGTAAGCGACTTGAGGATGAGCGACATAAACAAATTGAAAAGGCGATGAAAATCATCCCTAATTATCACCCGCCTTCCGACTATAGAAGGCCTACTAAGACACAGGAGAAGGTCTATGTGCCTGTAAATGACTACCCAGAGATTAACTTCAGTATGATAACTAACCCTCTAACTCCTAACCTCATTTTCAATTTATTACTTGCTTGTGGTGATGCTATATGCATCCCTTGGAGACGCAAGAGCTTCGCCACTAATCTACACTCTTTCTTTAGCTTTTTATATTTTCCATAATGCCTATTTGTGAAACAAGACTAACACTTAGCTTTCTCTTAATTAAAGTTGGCTTACTTATTGGTCCTCGTGGTAACACACTCAAAAAAATGGAGACTGAATCTGGCGCCAAGATCGCTATTCGTGGCAAAGGCTCAGTGAAAGAAGGAAAGGGGAGATCTGACGCAGCTCACACCAGTAATCAGGAAGAAGATCTTCACTGTCTAATCATGGCAGATACAGAAGACAAGGTTAACAAGGCCAAGAAGCTGATCCATAATGTTATCGAAACAGTAAGTTTAGACTCAGTCCTTCAATTAGTCCTAAGTAACACCGTCCTAGGCTGCCTCGATTCCTGAGGGTCAAAACGAATTGAAACGCAACCAGCTTCGTGAACTCGCGGCTCTCAATGGTACCCTTCGCGACGACGAGAACCAGGCCTGCCAAAATTGTAAGTCAAAGCATAAAAGTCACCTGGTATTTCTCAGCTAATTTGTGCAGGCGGTCAAATTGGGCATCGAAAGTACGACTGTCCAGAGCAACGGAATTATACTGCCAACATCATTTGTCGAGTGTGTGGCAACGCAGGGCATATGGCTCGAGATTGTCCGGATAGACAACGTGGGGCTGACTGGCGTAACGGACCACCGCCACCTGGACGCGGGCCAGCTGGCCGTATTGGCAGCGGCGATGCCGTAGACAAGGAATACGAGTCACTTATGCAGGAACTTGGTGGCAATCCATCTGGAGCCGCACCACAACGCATTGAAGCCGGCCCAGGAGGTTATGAGAATGGAGGGGAAGGCTACGGTGGCGAACGAAATGTCAAACCTTGGGAGCGTGGGCCTACCGGTGCTCCTGCTCCATGGCAACGTGGAGGAGATCGTGGTCGTGACGAGTATGGTGGGGGAGGCGGGGCAGCACCTTGGTCTGGCCGTGGCTCTGATAACTACGGCGGATACGGACAAGGTGGATATAGTGGAGCCCCAGGTGCTCCCGGGGGAGCAGCTCCGTGGCAGCAAAATGCTCCACCCCCTCCTCCGGGCGGTTCTTCAGGATACGGCAACTATGGCGGTTATCCTGGTGGTTACGGCGATTCTAATTATGGCCAATCGGGCATGGCTCCCCCTCCGGGCCTCGGCGCTCCTCCCGGAATGTATGGGGGCTATGGAAATGGTTCAGGAGATCCCCCGCCCCCTCCACCTGGTGGAGCTCCGCCGCCTCCACCCCCGGGCGATCAGCCGCCGCCGCCTCCCCCTGGCGAGCAACCTCCGCCGCCCCCGCCTGGTGCTTGATGAGCGGGCATCAGGACGTCTCTATTTTGAGGGGTTAGTCGTGATGCGAATCATGTTATCGGATACATGGCAAGCGAGCCATGGCAAAGGGGGGTTAAATTGGAATTCGGGCTTCGTTTTTAGCTTAAATTCCGATGACTCGCGAGATAGGTAGGTGCCTAGGTAGCTAGTTAGCAATAGTGTTGGTTTGGGCGCAGCAGCCTCGTTTTCTTTACAAGTTGGCGTGAATTTTGGTCCGAGACGGGTTATGTTTCCCAACGCCTGCAGTGTCGAAGGAAGTATCGTCACAGATGGAGGCAATCTACTGCCCGTGCCGCACTAAACAAAAGCTGTAAGCGATGCAAGCGTCTGTCAGAAAGTTGTTTGCTATTGCTATGTAGAGAAGGGCTTTGTTGGTTGGAAGACAGATTACTCGGAGTGATTGACAGACGAGGTCAGAAAAGAAAGTATCAGGTGAGGTTCGAGAACAATATGTAGAATCAGATACGATACTCCTTGCGAGTTCAAAGGTCGCCTCTGCAACTATGTCTTGGGCTTTCTTCTGTTTGGAAAGGCTTGATGCGCGAAGATCTGCACACGACGATCTGCCAGCCCTGTGGCTTCCAACAACCAAATTCCACACCGACACCAGCCTACACCAGTATCTACCTAGTTAGTCTGTGCCGGGAGTCTCCAAAACGCCATCCAGCAAGCAAAAAAAAAAAACCCCTCCCGAAAAAGAAAATCCAACGAAGCCACCGGGTACTAACGTCCTACCGAAGCGCTGCAGTGTCCCTTGGCCCTTGGGGAAGGGGGAAAGGGAGTCTAGCATCGCTGCAGGCCTGAGCCTCCAATGGCAGATCGCCAATCGCGCTTCCTGTCACACTGCTTGACGCCCCGCACCCGTCGACAGCCCCGACACCCGTGATCAATATCCGCTGCAGCAGGGAGTGCGGTTGCAGCATCGGTCTCCTTGGCCCTAACACACCCCCCCCTCTAAGCTCTTCTCACCCCTCCCCCCCAAAAGTGCCCTCACCACCTCCTCCGTCTCGCCCCAACATGGCATGTACGGCTCCTGGGCTTTCGTGATTTGGCCTGTGGCGGCGGATGCAGGGCGTATCACAGCCAGCGCGGATGCGTACGTAGTCGAACCCGCAGCCAGGCAACCTGGAGCGTATTCCAGACTTGGGGTGAGGGCCGCGATGGGGGCAGAATTTTTTTCTTCCCTCCCTGCTCGGCCAGTTACCTGCAGCAGGAGTTTTGGGAGGGGGGGGGATGGTTATTGCCTGACTGTCTTGTTGGCTCGATGCTCTCCGCCCTATGTCGCCCAAGCTCTCTGCACTTGTGTTCAACATCAACCTGTGGTTCTATATTCTTTGCTTTGAGCCCCTATCTTTTTGGATTATCCCTTTGGCTCTTGCCCTTGTGTCTTCTTGTCGTTGAACTTCCTTCTACGAACGTTCCGAAAATCGCCCTTTAATGTTTGTGTGAGGCTGGGAACGTTGGCATATAGCTACGGGCTTTGTTCGCAGGAGGAGCTCTCCGTGGGCCGGTACGACGACAAGCAATCGATCTAAGTACTGAGCGTAGGCTTCAAACCACTCCTGTTCCAGCTGAACAAGTCGCTGTGATATAGGTTGGGGCGCACACGCGGATCAGAGGCTAAGGTCTTCCCTTTTGCGTACCCGAGCGCCAGTGTCGAATCGCTTTCTACCTAGCCTCTCCTCCGGTTGCTCCGAATCCCGAAGTCTCCACCTTTCTCAGGGCGGAGAGAAACACCTGGTCAACCTCCCGCCCGAGTCTGCATCCACTGCCGCCGCCATCGACTGGAGAGGGCCGAACTGATTCGGTACGGATCATCGACATATATATCCAAAAACACATCATTTCGACCCTCCGATACGCTGCTAAGCTCATGGCACCTATACCCGCCGTTGCAACCTTCAACTCCCTTCCGCGGCCAAGCACCAACACGCCAACCCACCCGCCCTCGAACCGGCCGACCCCGGCGGCCTCGTCGCCGAACCACTGGCACATCTCGATCCACACCTTCCCGCTCTCCCCTCCCGGCGACCTCCTGTTCCTCGTGCAGCCCTCGACGGGCTACCACCACGTCGAGGGTCCGCACACGCTGCTCTCTTTGCCCAGCGCCGCCGAGCGCGCGGCGGCCGTCGCGGCCCTACTCCTCAAGGCGTTCAACACGGGCCTCGGCGGGTACCAGCTGACGGCCGGCGCCGGGGGCAGGACGGACACCAAGAGGTTCTGTCCGAGCAGCTGGAGCACCTCCGATCGGGAGCTGGCGGAGGCCCTGGGCAGGGAGCTAAAGAGGCTGGGGGTCAGGAAGGAGATTAGGGTTGTGGGCGTGGGGCAGGCGGCGGAGGAAGCGAAAGTGGAGGAGGAGTGGGGGCGGTTCAAGAGCGGCCTTGACACCGTTACAAGGGGCTAGGGGTACGAATACGTAGAGGGCATGGGAGCTGTAGGATCGATAGAGTAACTGGGCCGGACGGATCCTTTTCTGGGCATTGGATAGTTGCGAGGGTAGGGGGGTTTCACGACTTCACGATTACGTGCAAATGATTTTAAGGTGGGGAATGTGGGCATTGCAAGGATCATGACACATCAAGAGCGGACCGTTAAGTGTGTCGAAAGATGACCTTGAAAAGCTTTTCTTTCTTTCTTTCTTTTGCCTTCTTAAGAATTTTAACATTCTCTTGTTCCAGTTACACGACTTGGTTATGTATGCAGGTATGATCGCTACGACAGGACGAGCTCGGCCTTTGCTGCTCCCGACGAGTTGTTTGAGACTTTCAATGAATGTGAAACAAATTTAATAAAGAACCGAACCTCAATTGAAACATTCGCTTGGCCTTAATCAAGTTAAAGCAGCAGTGAAGACATTGCGGGCAGGGAATGACCGAGAATTTCGACGTCAGATCTGTAAGCGATTGTTTGAATAGACCGTATATTGTAGTACCTAATAACATGACTAGCACTACCCTCTTCGGTTTCGTTTAAGAGGACATCATATGGGCTCCAATGCCTATAGCTAAGGTAGATGGGTTGTTACAAGTCTCGCTACCGTTTTATCAAGGGTAAGCGTAGGAACCAGGTGGTTGATGAGGAGCAGCCAGTGACCAAGGAAGTAAGACTCCACTGAAAACGCTGATTTGCCGATAGTTAGTGTACTACTGCTGCTGCTGATCTTTTCTTCTGGCATGTATGTAGAATAATAATTGTGGATGACGGAGCTTAGTAGTAGCTGTAGTAATGCCATGCGTTATTTATACAAGTACCGTTGACGAGACTCGTACGGACACGGAGTATCTGTTTGACCGGTCTGTGTTTCCCCGGGTGTCGGCACCGACTTGTCGGACAGAAGAGGTGCTGGGCAGCTGGGGGTCAAGGGGTCTCGGCGGGGCGTAAATGCGACTGCCACTTCGGCTCTTCTGCTTCTGCTTACGGTAGACCTCGCCATCATCTCATCACTATTATTACCATTATCATCGTCATCGTCATTATCATCATCATCATCATCATCTTCATCATTCTTCTTCTTCTTCTTTTTATGACTTGTAGATCGTCCAGGAGACATACTATGGTACATTGTCACTCGGACGGAGGGTCCGATGCTTCCGAGCCCAGGGTCCTCTATTGTCGCATGGCGGCCACCGTAGCGCCCAGGACTACGGGCAAAGGCCACGTTGGGACAAGCAGAGGGAGCAGTCGTAGCCGCGGCTGTTCCCTCGCGCGCTTTTTGTGGGGGCTGGCACGCTGGGGGGTAACTAAGTGGTTGCTGGTGCCCTGACAGTCGGGTCGCACCAGCTCCTGCTCCGGCCGCCTTTTCCCCCTTCTATGGCCTCCGTCACCCGTGCCTCCCCCAATCATATCGACTCCCGTCTCGGAGAGTCCTCCCGGACCTCATCCTCCGCCCTCCACGCCAGCCGACGTGCGGTCCGGTCAGGCGACGCCCATCCGACGGCCCTCGTCTGCATCCGCAACGCACGGCAACAGCCTGACAGATCTCGCAGAGGACGCAGCCACCCTCGCTCCACCGGAGGCGCTCGAGACGGCAGGGGCAGCAGCCCGCCAACGCCGCCGCAGCGATTCCGAGTTTGCTCGACGACCAGAGCTCAGTTCAGGTGCTGCCCGCCGCAACGGGGTTGTGGAGCCGGACCGACCACCACCACCAGGTGCTGGTCGCAGCTGGCTGATCTACGTGGTCGGCACGAACGTGTCGCCAGACCACCCAGCCCTCACGATGCCGAGCCTCTTCACCGACAACCCATCGTACGAGGACATGCAAATGTTGTCGACCCTGGTCGGCCCGGTCAAGCCGCCGGTCGCTACACGAGACGACGTCAATTCTGCTGGCGGTGTATATCGTCTCGTGCTCCAAGACGGTGTGCTGCTGGCGCGACCGATCTTTGGTGGTGGTGGTGATGATGCTGCAACGATCGGTTTCACCCGTGACGACCGCTGCTTGATCTGCCTGTGTGATTATGCCGCTGCGGAGGAAGTGCGACAGCTGCGTGACTGCAGTCATATCTTCCACCGTGACTGTGTGGATGAGGTAAAGGTGCTCTCCATCTTAATTTGTGCCCCATACTGATCTTCTGTAGTGGTTGACCACCGGTCGAAACAGCTGCCCGATGTGCAGAGGCCAAGGCGTCAAGGAGACCGCATCGCCCACCAACACGGCCGCCAACGGCACACAAGAAACATGATGTCCACATTTGATTCTACTGGAAAAGACGAGTTGTATTGCATCGAGTGACGATTTGACGAATAATCTTCTTTTGCATGGGACGGCGCTGATGGACGGCTACGACACGGCTTGGACAGCTGGCACCGTCAGCAATCGCTGATCGTTGGTCGCGCGACTTCATTTCCCCGGGCTAGGCATAGGTATGGGAATGGGTATGGGCATGGGCACCAGGCCCTGGGTTTTCTAAGCAGCAGCAGCAATCAAGCTTACGTTCTCCGCGTGGACGATGGAATCTTCTCCATTTATCCACGTCTTTGGGAGGAC
>JANIPN010274344.1:0-15220 GCA_027478595.1 Erythroxylum anguifugum | reverse complement strand
GAGCATGATTGTTTTTGGAGAAACAGTAGAATTTTCAATCTTTAATGTTGAACCTATTCCTACTACTACTGTTTATGAAGACTGTTTTTTTTATCAATTTAATGTGGCATATTTTGATTTCACCTTGTAGGAAGAAGAAGAAAAGGAGTTGGACTTGGTTAAAGAGAGTGAGGAATGCTGTCAATTGTTGGCCAATGCAACTGAGGGAGAGGTTGGAAAAATCTTGGAGAAAAATCCTAATAAAGAGAAGAAAATAGTGGAATCAATCATATTGAGTGATCCACCTTGAGCATAACGGTTGAGGTGTCCAGCTAAAAGACATTAAAGAATCGCTAAATGGGAGGCAACCTATATAATTTCTATTTTACTTTTCAATTAGTTGTTTGTTATTCCTTTTTAGTGAAACTCGACTTAATATGTTTGCTTTGTGAGCACATGCCTACTTTTTAATCTCTTCTATTTGTCTTCCTTGCAGTTGTTCACCACTCCTCAATGTAGTACACCATTTTTCTTGTCATGCTTCACACCGCATCGACGCAGCCGCCAACCACACTTTCGTATCGTATTTCTATTCCTTTTCTTTTTATTATTTTTACTGCTTGTTAGTTTAATGTCTTTTCATTTTAATTCTTCTCCTTATCCTTGTCCTTGTTTGTGTTATTTTGTGTTTTATATCCCTCTTTTACTTTTTTGTATCACATTAGGAACAATGTGATATTTAAGTATGGGGGTAGTATTAGTTAAAAAAATATTATTAGTGTTTTGTGTGTTTGTTTTCCCATTTAATAGTTAGTTTTGTGTGTTTTTTTCCCATGTCGATTAAAAGGACATTAGCTTGTTATGATAGATGAATGACACTTTTCTTTGGTAAGAATTTGAGCTCTTTTAAAATATTAAACACTAAATTTGAGTATTCTTTGTTAAAAGTGTTCATTCATGATTAAGGAACTCTAGAACTTGCTTGCAAATACTGGTTGGGATCATATAATCTTATGCATACATTGAGATTATGAAGGCAATTATGATTTACCCTTTTTACATAAAAAGCCGCCACAATGTTACCTTTAGTGAACCCCCTTTGAGCTTAACGTTAAACCTTTTCTTTCTTTAAACCTAAAATATGAACCTTGACCTTAATTATTTATCCTCTTTGTTGTACCTACCATAAGGCAAATTGAGCATTTAAATATGTATAATTGGGTTTATGGAATAATTTTTAAATAAGTGTAGGGGAATCATAGGATATAGTTGGCTATAACATTAGGAATGGGTATGGATGTAGTAGTTATCTTTCCTTTATATTTTTCTACTTTTGATTTCCTTGTTTTAAACAAACAAATAAAAAAGAGAAAGAAAAAAGAAAAAAGGAGAAAAATAAAATAAAATAAAAAGAAAAGAAAAGGAAGGAAGAGAAGATAACCAAAAAATGAAAACAAAAGAGGAGAGACATAAAAAGGGGATTGCTAGTCTTGTTAACTTGAAAGCAAAGAATTGAGTGTTTTATGCTTCATTGTTTATATTATTTTAAATGTTTTATTTGTTTTGTAGTTTTAAAATGTGATTTTTCTTTTTCTTACCCTTAGCTTGGCCCCATTACAACCAAAATAAAGACCTTCGGATTGATATTTGTGTTTGATATAAATGGTAGAGTTTGGATTAGTAAGCAAGCTTATGGTGGATGACTTACATGAAATGAATGATGAGTGAATATACCATAGCTTTGAATGCTTA
Organism: Erythroxylum anguifugum; assembly: GCA_027478595.1. NCBI lineage: Eukaryota > Viridiplantae > Streptophyta > Magnoliopsida > Malpighiales > Erythroxylaceae > Erythroxylum > Erythroxylum anguifugum. The sequence goes on along the minus strand of JANIPN010274344.1, from coordinate 13,489 downwards.
AAAGGATGGAGAGTGGAGTGAGTATCTATCACACTTATTAATGGTTCTTTGAATTGAAGTACTTGTTGATTTTGGCTAAATATGTGAAGAATATCTTGTTCATAGAGTATTATGAGTTTCAAGTTCTTAGGTTATGTTTATTGAAATGATCGTCGATATCTTTGATTATTATTTGGGAAAATTGTTATTTCCATTTCTTTTTCGTGTATAGTGGAGAGTGTTGTGTCTAATTTCTATTGACTTTGTTTGCCTTCATATCTTAATTTTGGTTACAAATTCTTATGTTTTCATCCAAATGAGAGATGAATTCAACAAAAATGGTGTGAATATTGCAAGCATGTTAATTGGATTATTTTTTGAATTTTGCATGAAAAATGAAAGTTCACGTAAATAATTGGTATGAAAGGAAAAGAAAAAACAAAGAAAGGTGGTGACTAACTTGTCACCACCATGACAAGCTTAGTCATGGTGGTGACTAAGCATGTCACCATCATGACATGTTAGTCACGGTGGTGACTAAACATGTCAGACCATGGCTACATGGGGGTGACAGTGAGTCACACCCGTGACTTGCATACTCACTCCCGTGACAAGTTTTTCCTTTAATTCAGCAACTTATTACGTGTCATGTGCAAAAGGGACAACTTGAAACTAGACCTAAAATGAGACTACAAATAGAAAGAAAGAGGTGGGTGGCGGCACACTCTACACACACACATTCAATATTCTATCATTCACATACAGACTCATTCGAGGGACACAAGACAGATAGAGAAAAAGAAAGGGAGAAGAGAAGAGAAGAGAAAATAGAGACCAGTCGAGCTGGGTAAAGAAGAAGAAGAACAGAGAAGTGGAAACAACTTGAGCATCCAATCGTCTGAGTGAGAACGAAGCAAGAACAGAAGGCGAGAACCAATGCAGAGAGCTTGAGAGTGGTAGGAGATCATTGCAACTCCCTCATCCGATCCTTGTTTGTTTATTCTGTTCTTTATTTGTTATATTATTTCTTTGTTATTTTACTGGACTCATTATTCGTAGCTTAACCGATTCATGCTCTGTTAGCTTTTTTTATAGTTCATTTAGTTATTTACTTGGTTTGTTGCCTTAATACTTCTTTTATATTGATAAACATGGAATTGAAGTATTTGGATATGATGAATCTTGTTATTTTTGTGATGGGTTGATCTCTTCTTCTTAAGGATTAATGTGGCTATTTTAGTCAAATATGCATGATTAATGGACTGTGTTGTTGTCTTATGTTTGCTATAGTTTCTAAACTGAATAGATGTAATAGCATAACCAAACTTTGCATCATTTTGATATTAAACAAAGGATCAAAAGAAAAAGTTTAATATGAAGTGAGAAACTATAGACGCTTAGGTTAAGAATTAGAAATATATTAACTTAAGTGATAATTAATGGAGTATTATGAGTTTCAAGTTCTTAGGTTGTGTTTATTAAAATGATCATCAATATCTTTGACAATTATTTAGGAAAATTGTTGTTTTCATTGTTTGTTCTTGTATAGTGGAGAGTGTTGTGTCTAATTTCTATTGACTTTGTTTGGCTTCATATCTTGATTTTGGTTACAACTTCTTCTATTTTGATCCGAATTAGAGATGAATTGAGTGAAAATGGTATGAATATTACATGCATGTTAGTTGGATTATTTTTTGAATTTTGCATGAAAAATGGAAGTTCACGTAAATAAGTTGCATGAAAGGAAAAGAAAAAACAAAGAAAGGTGGTGACTAAGCATGTCCCCACTGTGACAAGCTTAATCACGGTGATAACATGGTTGCATGGGGGTGACAATGAGTCACACCAATGATTGCCATACTCACCCTTGTGACAAGTTTTTCCTTTAATTCAACAACTTATTACGTGTCATATGCAGGGGGGATAACTCGAAACCCTAAACCTAAAATGGGACTAGAAATAGAAAGAAAGAGGAGTGTGTCGGCACACTCTACGCACACACATTTCGTATTCTATCATTCACACACAAGACAGATAGAGGAAAAGAAAGGGAGAAGAGAGAAGAAAACAGAGACCAGTCGAACTAGGGGAAGACGAAGAACAGTAAAGAAGTGGAAACAACTTGAGCATCTGATCGTTTGGGTGAGAACCAAGCAAGGGCAGAAGGCGAGAGCCAACGAAGACATCTTGAGAGGGGCAGGAGATCATCGCAACTCCCTCATCCGATCCTTGTTTGCTTATTCTATTCTTTATCTGTTGCATTGTTTCTTTGCTATTTTGGTGGACTAATTATTCTGTAACTTAATTGACTCATACTCTGTTAGCTTTTTTACAGTTCAATTGGTTATTTACTTGGTTTGTTGCTTTAATACTTCTCTTATACTGATAAACATGGGATTGAAGTATTTGAATATGATGAATCTTGTTATTTATGTGATGGGTTAATCTTTTTTTCTTGAGGATTAATGTGGCTATTTTTGTAAAATATGCATGATTGAGGGACTATGTTATTGTCATATGTTTGCTATAGCTTCTGAACTAAATGGATGTCATAGCATGACCAAACTTTGCATCATTTTGGTATTAAACGAAGGATCGAGAGAAGAAGTTTAATATGGAACGAGAAACTGTAGATGTTTAGGTTAAGAATTAGAAATATATTAACTTAAGTGATAATTATTAGTTGGGTTTAATAATTAATTTGGATGATACACTTGTCGAATATGAAAGTTAGATTAGTTTGTTATTTGAATTGATTTTAGAACCTAATTAGTAATTTAGTAAGACAATTATCCAATCATTTTCTCCTATTAATGCATAGGAGATTAAATTAATGAAATTAATTCTCAAGAGTTTTCCACTTTGATTAATCTGTTCGTTTTTGCTCCCAGTTAATTATGTTTACTTTTCAGTTTAATTTTGTAATTTTCTTTAAAGCCTTAACTCAACAAATCGGGACAGAATGTTTAGGATTACATTTATTTTTATTATTTGTTCAAGATTAATTTGAGTGGACCAATTTCACCTTTATGGGAGACGACCCTGGGTAATCAATTATAACTTCCTCGTATACTTGCGAGTAGGATAGCCTAAGTAACTTTTTTAAAACTTATTTTAGGCGTAACTGAAAGAAGGAGATCCAAGAGGGGAAAAGGGAAGGGCTTCACAAGCCAAGCCTTTTAACTATGTCCATTATTACATGGAATGTACATGAAATAAATTGTCCCATTAAAGTATCAGCTTTAAGGGACTTTGTCTTGCAAGAGAAACCTCTCATTATTGGATTACTAGAAACAAAGTCAGAAAAGAAAACCTAGCCAAATTGGATATTTTTGGTTCCCAATGGAACATAATTACCATCCACTAACATCATGCTTTTGGAAGAATAATTATTTGTTAAATGGAGGATGAACTCAAGGTGGATCATTTACATTCAAATGAACAAGCTATGCATATGAAGTTATCTTTGTTGAAGGAGCACATTCAACTTAACATTTCATTCATATATGCAAGAAACTATTAGTTCCAGAGAAGAGAATTATGGAATAACCTTAAATCTTTCAGTAACACCGTATCCACTCCTTGGCTCATATGTGGAGACTTCAACTCTATATTATACCCTTTAAAGGCACAAGGGTACTGCAATTTAAAGAACTATAGAACTTATCTGAAAGATATGGTGGAGGAGTTAGAGGTGACGAATCTTAAGTATGTGGGACATACCTACACCTAGTCCTACAAACAACAATCAGTTTGGCACATCAGGAAAAAAATTAGATCAAGCCCTAGTTAATAACTTCTGGCTCAAGACCTTTCCCAACAACCTTACTACCTTTAAAGAACATATCTTCTCAGATCATACTCCCCTTGTAGTGGATAACTTATTCCAAAAATGGTTCAAGCTCTATCCTTTCCGATTCAATAATTTTCTGGTGAACATCTTGGGATTCTAAGAGGCATGTGTAAAAGGAGCATAACATAATTGCCATAGGACTAAGCAATTCTGTTGTGTTCAAAAGTTGAAAGTCATCAAATAGGAAATGAAGATTCTAAAATCTATATAAAGGCCTACAGTTGTCATTTTAAATTCCTACAGACTTGAACTTTAATCTATTCAAGCTAGCCTTGCTGCTCACCCTACAGATCCAGTGCTACTTGAAAGAAAAAAATTAATGCTATCATAATTCTTGAAGGATACAAATAACCATAACTCTTTTTTGCAGCAAAGAGCTAAAGTACATTGACTGAAGGAAGAGGATAACTGTACTAGATTTTTTTTCAACTTAATTCTTGCAAGGAGGAATTACAACAAAATCCACTTTTTAACTTCCAACAATGGTGTAATACTTCAAACATAACAGGAAATCCAAGAGGAGGTAGTAAGTTACTTTAAAGACCTCCTTGGTACTCCAAACAATTCTAATGTTATTATTGAAGATCTCATAACCCTATCCCTCAAACAAATCACATCAAATGATTCAAATCTTCTTACAAAATCAATAGAAAACATAGAAATAAGAGATACAGTTTCTGGTATGGATGGATCCAAAGCTTCTAGACCTGATGGCCTTAATGGGTATTTCTTTTAGAAATCTTATAGTGGGATAGGACCCTTTGTAATACAGGTAGTCAATAAATTCTTCTCCAAGGGGATTCTCCTTAAAGAGATCAACAGAACCTTTGTATATTTGATTCCTAAATGCTCCAACCCCACACACTTCGGGGAGTTCATACTTATTACTTGCACTAACTTCCTCTATAAGGTAATTTCCAAAATACTTGCTATAAGACTGAAGGAAAGCCTAGCCCATCTTATCAGTAATAACCAAAGAGCTTTCCTACAAGGCAGACATATAGGAGATAACATTCTTATTGTCCAAGAGCTCCTAAAAGGCTACTCCAGGTCAAACTATTCTCCAAATTACACAATCAAAGTTGATTTTTAGAAAGCCTATGACAGTGTGAGCTGGGATTTCCTATGGACATTATTAATGGCTCACAGATTTACATCTAAATTTATAAAGTGGACAAAAGAGTGCATTTCATCCTCTTCTTGGGTATCTTGATTAATGGCACCTTTACTACATCCTTCAAGGCCACAAGAGGTCTTAGGCAAGGAGACCCTTTGTCCCCCTAACTTTTCATTCTTTGTATGGAGACTCTCAATTCTCTTATTAAGCATGAAGTTTTCAAAAATCCAAAATTCAAATACTATGCCTAATGCAAGAAGATTGAGTTGACTGACCTATGTTTTACAGTTGATTTACTTTTATTTTGTTAGGCCACGATGGATTCCATACATAGTATATGGTAGCTCTTAGTAAATTTAAAATTTTCTTAGGACTACATTTCAACCCAACTAATAGCCATTTCCTCCTTTCTAAGAAAGTTGTTGCCCTGGGACCTCTTATCTCTCAATAAACTAGAATTAATTTTAAACATGCTCCTTTGTTATATCTTGGACTACTAGTCTCTATTAAAAGACTTACATATGTGGAACGCATTCCACTCTAAAAGAAAATACAGAGAAGGTTTAGTTAATGGGTTAACAAGTCTTTGTCCTATATGGGCAAGGTACAACTCATCAAAGCGATGTTAAACTCTTTCCACATTTATTGGAGTTCTCACATCTTTCTTTCTCAAGGAATCATCAAGACCATTGAAAGAATCCTAAAAAACTTTCAATGGAATCATCCAAATGTTGCTAAAGGGTTAGCTAAAGTGAAGTGGGCTAATATTTGTTTCCCCAAAGATGAAGGAGGTTTAAATATAACCCTAATCAAAACCACAAATCAAACATTAACGTTGAAGAGACTATGGTGGATCCTCACGGATAAAAACTCACTTTGGGTGAAATGGCTCGATTCTTATATTCTCAAAGAAAGAACCCTATGGAGTATTCACAAATCTACCTCATACTCTGATTTTCTGAACTAGATTTTAAGGTTGAGGAATAAAATTAAGGAAAATATGTCTTGCACAATTAGGAATGGAACATTGACATATGTCTGGTTTGATAATTTATCTAACTTGGGACCTCTCATGCATCATTACAATAGTCTAAGAAGTCCCCAAATCTCTTCTCTCAAACTTAAGCTTAACTCCATAATTACATAGGGAAATGGAACTTTCCTGAAGAATTGAGGCATTTTTAACCATCCTATCAACCTCAACTAACCTCTCTGGACACATTTTATTGATAGAATCAACCTATCCTTAAACTTAGCAACAAGAACACTAAAGATCTACTAAGAAGTAGGAAACAGAAGGTGGAATGGCATAGAACTATTTGGAGCAAGGCTTTAACCTTAAGATTATCTTTTATACTATGGTTAACAATCCAAAATTGATCAAATACAATAGATAGAATACCTGATTTGCAAATGGACAAAACATGTCTAGTGTGCCAGATCCATGTGGAAACAAGAGATCGTCTCTTCTTCACATGTCCTTATAGCAATAATGTATTAGGTTCCATATTTAGCAGATGTCTATGGCTAAATCCTGGGAACATCATCACAGAGATTGTACAAAAATTGTTCAATCACTCAGCCCCCTAAAACCTAGATAGGAAGATTCATGTTCTATCCTTAGGGCTTTGTGTATATGGGTTATGGAAGCAATGGAACCTCAGACGATTTGGTGGAACCAACTCGCCCAAATAGGTTCTTGCATCCGAAATCCTAAAAGAACTCAGAGAGCTCATCTTACTAAAAAACCTCAACCAAACATGTAACAGAAATATCCTAGCCTCTCTTAATGTATAAAAGGCTAAGCACTTCAATATAAGAGCATATAAGACAATCAGAGGACATAAACATAAGGAATGTAAGAGAAAGTGGAAATTGCTTCAAGGAGAATCTACTATGCAAGGTGAAGAATGGAAATACAGTTTAAGAAGAATAGCTATTGTACTTGATCTAAGATCCTCCTTCGTTCCTAGAGGTAGGTGATATCTAGTGTCAGGAGTTTTTTGCGAGATTCTCAACATTAAATTTGTCCTGAGGAGATATGAAATAGATTAGATGAAGAAGGAGCAAGAAAAGAAAAACTAGACAGAACCTTCTCTCTTACGATTTTCTGTTGTGCAATGAGGATTCTATTGGCACTGGAGATTCCAACCCTAATTGGGGAAGATTAAGCATCGGGTTGTAGAGGAGGGGGAATTTTACCCCTTTTATCTAGAACCTTCTTTGATTTTTGAAACACTGTTGTCCTATGTAATGTAGTGGCTTAGATACTCTATCGCTTGATAACTTCTCTGTGACTAACAAATGTATGATGCTGCATTGTCATTTTTTGTCAAGGGAGAGTATAAATCTCCTTAAGTTGTATTGTTGACCTTCTTCAATATTTTCAATATAATTTATATTTTCAAAAATAAAATATTCTTGAACTATTGACTTTGAATAGAAGATGTATGTATGATTTTAGAGTTCAAGTTATGTATATGTTTCTATAATCTAAGTTGTACTTCTGTTTTTGTTTTAAGTTAAACAATACACTTTTTGTCATAGTATTTGATAATGAAATTAAATTAAAAGAACACTTTATTTTGATATGAAGTTATTAATTTAATTTTAACATATATATATATATATTTATTTCACAGATAAATAGAGAGGTGACAGTTTTATTCAAGGGACGAGAAAAATAGGAAGATAACATCAAAAGATTTGATAAAAAGCTACATCCAATCCAAACTTGTAAGAAAATTCAATAGAAAAGAAAGGGAGATCTATAATAATGATTTCTTTGTTTTTTATTAGTTTTTCTTCATATATATCTTTGGTTTTTTTTATATGAGTAGAAACTAAACTTGTTTAGTGTCTAGGTGGGATGAATCACCCTAAGTGGAAACAATAATAAGATTTGATCTTTTATTGAATGCTATTATATTGATTGATTTATTACGATTCAATTATACATTTTATTCTTGTTCTAATATATTTGAACTATTAGGGCATGATTTGATTTAATTTGATTGAAATTGAGAAATCCTCTCATATGAATAGATCTACCACAATTGGTAGTATTTGTATGAAAACCTAGAGATAGGCCGACACAAATCCTTTGGATTAGGGTCAAACCTACTAACAAAATTCATAAATCAATATAGTAATCCGAGGAGTTTTAACTAGAAAATTTTCAGTTAATCAACTGATGGATTAGTTATTAATAATCTTGAGAAAGATATTAACATAAGATAGGATATTCCATTGTCCAATAATCAATAATATAATTGCATGATAAAGGGTTAACAATTAAAGGATCCTTTAGGGGATTCATTACCTAGACACTATTATTTAATATTGAATTTTCTAAGTATTTTCCTCCATCTTGAGTTCAGTATTGTTTTTAATCTTAGTTTATTTAATTTTAATTAAAATTCAAAATTTGATTCATAAGTTAGATACTAGAAAATGGGTAACTACTAGTACTTACAATCTTTATGGGATCGACCTGTACTTGCCTGTTCACACTACAGTTATGCCATGCACTTGTGGTAAATTTTTAATATTGATAAAATAACATCAATCAAGTTTTTGGCCCTGTTTTCATGGATTGTAATATTAAGGACACCTAGATTTTATTACTTTAGACATTTTTATTTTATTTTGTTTTATTTTAAAGTTATTTTATTTGATTCACTTGTTAGTTTTCTTTTTCTTATAGATCTTAAATCTTGGTTAGTTTATAACCTAAAGTAATACAACGAGCTTAATTGAAAAAATATCCAAAAATTAAGAGAATAGTACACATAAATCTTTGTAGAGCATAATTGAGAGAGTTCGAACTAGGTAACCAAATATAAGACTTGGGAGGCCAATTGGATACTGAAGAATCACACAACATGGCAGACTAACTAAGGATTATGTTCGACTATGTTAGATCGAACTTGATTGGAGTGGAGTCCAACATCATTATACCGACCATGAGCGCCAAAAACTTTGTGATCAAGCCTAGTATCATTCAGATGGTGAAAAAATTTGCCTAATTTAATGAACTAAGAGATGAGGATCTAAACACACATATCTTAAATTTTATAGAGATTTATGATACATTTAAGATTAATGGAGCTCGTGATGATGCAATTAGGCTATAGTTATTCTCGTTTTCTTTAAGGGGGAAGGAAAAGAAATGTTTAAACTCAATGCCACAATCATCACTAACAATATAGAAATAACTGGCAGAGAAGCTCTTATTGAAGTATTTCCTACCATCCAAGACTATAAAATTAAGGAACGATATCTCCTCCTACTCCTAAGCCTGTTCTGAATCATTATATAATACATGGGAGCATTTTAAGAAGATGCTGAGAAGATGCCCACATCATAGTTTACTACTTTATATGTAAATCTAGACTTTTTATAATATGCTAAATCAAAATATAAGGTAGTCTATTGATGCAGCAGCTGGGGTACCCTCAATAAAACAGTAGAGGTAGCTTAAGACCTTATCGAGGACATGGCTATAAAAATTTAAAAGTGGTGCTCGAGTAGAGCCAGAATTAATAAGATACCAAGAGTGTGTGAAGTGGACACAATTGCACCATTAGGGAATCAAGTGCAAGCGCTCAGTAGGAAGATTGATAGATTGACAACGAATCCACCAAGCCAAGTTGTGCAGTGTGAGGTGTGTAGGATAGAGCATGCATGTCAAAGATGTTAAACATCACCGCCCAACCATGTGGATTATTTGGTGAATGCTTCTAAACCCCAAAATGTCCATATAGCAACACACACAACCAAGGATGGAGGAATCACCCTAACTTCTCTTGGAAAAATCAAGTCAAAGCAAAGAACAACTCTCTATCTAGATTTCAACAATTATCAAGTTTTCTCACCTAATTTTCAAATTGCACATGATTACAGAGAACTATATGCTCTCTAGACACGCTGGTGTAGACTTACACGATTAGAATCATGCCTATGTAACAAACTGTGTAAGTCTGCGAATGGTTGTAGTTCAGTGACCTACATGGTTAGCTACACGATCGTGTAACAGACCATGTAAGTTTGCGATACCTCTTAAAAATGTTCTAACCTTTCATTTTTCTCATTTTCTCTTTCACTCTCCTGCCATTATCCTCTCATTCTCCCAGCCAAATTTTTAATTTTTTCTTGCAAATTAACGACACCTAAGTTTTTTTTGCTGTTTTCACTTGTTTATACATGAATAATTAGGTTTTTTACAATTTTTTAAGGATTTTTCCCAAAAACACTAGATTTAGGATTTTGGGATTTTGTGTGATTTTATGATTAATTGTAATTTAATAGTTGAAAATTATCATTTCCTATTGAATTTAATGATTCAATTTGACGAAGTGCATGTGAATTGGGTGAAATTTCAACTTGGATTGCGAATTTATGCGATATTGCTCAGTAATTGTTAAATTATGATATTTTATGTTAAATTAGGGTTAATTAGTTGTTTTAATAGTTAATTGAAGTCAGGTTGAGTTTAATTTCATGCCAATATTTATTTTTGCATGAATTTGATGTTTAATTTCATTTTTTGAGTGATTACTATATTAGGGTTTTTAATTTCATATTTAGGATTAATTTTGTAATTAAATAATTAGGTTAGTTTTAATTTTTAATTACAACATTTTTAATTTTAATTTTGTGATTTATTAGGTTGTCAGTTAATTTTCCCAATTATTTAATGTTAGTTAATTTTCCCAATTATTTAATGTTTATTTTATTTTGTTTTAGTTATTTATTATTTAATTGCTTTAGATTATTATGTGTTCAATTTTTAGTTTTTTGGTTCATTTTCAAGTTTAATAATTTAGTGAGCATAATAAATTTTAAGTGTGGGAAAAAGGATATTCTCATGCTTTATTTACAAATTTCTCACGCTTATTTAAATTTTCAGGCATAATGATAAGACCATAATGCGATAAAGAAGTACAACAAAAGCGACAACGAGGAGACGGGTCATCTAGAGTCCTAAGATGTTCACTCAGTATAACCACCGGAATGACCTCCGATGCTACTCTTCAATGCCTATGAAGACCAGTTTCAATGACTAAAGGACAAAACGTTCATTACAAACTATAACATAGACAGGGAGGCATTAAGGGAGCTTGGTTTGGTCCAGCAAGTTTAGGATTTAATCAACGTTGGAGCTTGGTCTACGCTCTTTAAGATGATGGAGCCCTCCTACTAGGAGTTGACACTTAAGGTACTCTCTAAGTTCTTTGTGGAGAAAGGAAGACATGACTAGGACTGGCCCAACACCATTCAATTCAGGCTGTGAGGCTAGATGGTCCAAACGAGTTATTTGGAATTCTCCATCACCATGGGGCCTTACGATGCAAATTTTGTAGGGATGCAGCCTTACCTAGCCTTGCAGATAAACTTCCCGTATGGGATGTCTTCTTGATAATTTTGGAGTATGATCAATGATGATAGAGAATATGACCCGAGTAGATTCAAGGCTTCATCGCTATGACACCCTGTGCTCTAATATATTCATAAATTTCTAAGTGACACATTGAGCAACTGGGGTGATAGCCATGACTTTATGTGGAACCTAGATGTATTTTACTTATGGAGCATGAGTGAGAGGATGCCAATCCACCTAGGGCATGCACTTCATGTGTCAGACCGAAGAGAGGAAGATCGACACAATTTATGTGGGACCTTATATGACGAGAATTACACGAAGAATGGGAATCATTGACAGATTACCACAAGTGCAACTGATGGGTACCGTGGTAGCACTAAACCTTCAAATGATGAAGCATATGCACAAGGTAGAGAACAAAGACCTATGTATATGTATAGATACATACATATATATATATGTATATATATTAGATTTCCTAACAAGCCAATAGCATCGGGAGGAGCTAGAGAGGAACAACACACTGTGAGACGACCAACACAGCTACATTCACCACCATCCCAAACGAGGGGAGTAGTATAGGAGGAGGATAGTGCGGGAGGACCCAAGGCATAATCACCCCATCTAGATTAGCTAAAGATAGCTGGAGAGATGGTTGGGACAACTTATGGGAACTTAGTGGATGATTGGACTACAGCAGGTGGAGCTTGTAGTGTCACGACCCGATACCACATCGGGCCCATGACAACTGCCGCATAACCGGGCTAAGGACACTCACGGTACCTTTAATCCGACTATGTAAGGCTAACTGAATATCTATTCCTCTTTTGTTTTGGAAAAATTTGGGCAGCACAATGGTTGTGTTTTAAAAATCCCAAAAACTGCAAACCTTTTTAAACACACTTCTATGTTCACATCTAACCACAACTTCAGGACTTTAAAGTCCACTCAAGGCAATCTCAACAACAGTATCAAAAGATTCATACATAAAGTCATTTATAAAAAACAAGGCAATCAAAAGTTAACTTACAAAATAATAAAGTGTATCTATATAAACACAGTTCATGAGCCACTAGACAATAAAAGTACAAAATAGGAAACAACCCACGTGCAGTAATACCCAAAAAATGTTAAAAGACCGCACGATCCACTCAGAACCTCAAACTCACTAAATTAACCTGCATGGTTGGAAAGTAGAGGGGGTGAGTACACTAGGTACTCAGTGAGTAGGAAAAACATATATCACAAATATAATTCGATTCATACCAAAACAGTGTGGGTAACCTATGAAGTGAATATATATCACATAAAAATACATAGGCCCAACCTATGACTCAACGTATCCTAGTTAGGAACCATATAGTCTTAGCCTATTAACTCACTCATCCAGTGAACACAAAGTTCCAATTCTAGTACACAAAAGCATAAAAACATCATATATATCAATCAAATCTTGATAGGAAAACCAATATCAGGATAAGCCAAAACAATCATGTGTGACACCATTAGTCGGCCAAACTAATGTGCACACCCACCTATACTCAGTGTTAGCTCGACTTTCGTCCATCATGAGTCCGGACTACAGTCGACAAGAGCGTCATGACCCTAGGTGATGACCTCGTCGGTGTCCAGACCATAGGTGTGGAATCACCCGCAAGTCCCGTAAAAAGGTGTCGATACAGCAACTCGACTTTTATGTACCAGCGTCAAGGGTACGGGGGTCACTTAATCAGTAATCAGTTGTGCCTAGCACACGATTGGCTAACCGTTTCCTCAAAAATCACAAAACAAAACATATATAATTATTAAGTATAAAAATCAAGTAAGGCACCATGCCTTTATTTATCGGTCCAATCGATAAAATGAAACCGTGCCATGGCTCTAAGCCAAAAGAGAACAAAAACATGCATCTTACATGACTCGATTATGCATATGTAAATTTCAAAAAAAAAATCTCATAAAATAAAAGCTATCTGTTGTACTCCAAATGCATAGTTGTTTAAAACAATGCCATCTATTAAATACATAAGCATATTAGCATCCATTTGAAATTCAATTTCTACCTTACATTGCCTAGATTCAAAATTCACATACAAGTCATCATGCTTGTCTTAGGATGTTCTAATCCTATTTGAGAAATATGGTTTCCCCAACT
>JANIPN010274343.1:0-37873 GCA_027478595.1 Erythroxylum anguifugum | reverse complement strand
TATATTTGTAAGTTTAATAAAAAATAAATATATTAATAAAAATATATAAGGCCAATTAAAATATTATTTTAATATTATATAATACCGCCGCCGCCGCTGCCGCCTAAACGGCTTAAAATATTTTTATAATAAATATTTTAATTTCGTATAATATTTTTATAATATCGGGTTAATAAATACGGCCGTATTTTAAAATAAATCCCCGATAATATATATTTATAATTTTCCCGGGCGGCAACGTCGATTTTATACGAAATATAATTTCCGCTGCGTAATTATTAAATAAACGTTTTTTATATATAAATACGATTTTAATCCAAAATAAAAAAACGGTCGTACGATATTTTTATTTAAATTATATTAAACGTAGGTTATACCCGTTCCCCGAATATCGTCGTATCGAAAAATATTTCGGCGGTTTTTATAATAATTATAAATAAAAAAATTATTTTTTTATTTGCGATTATTTAAAAAACGATAAAAATAACGGATCGCATCCGCCATCGTACGATATCGATTTTAAAAACGGAAAAAATTTTACGAATTCGTTTAAACGAATTTCGTTCGCCTTTTTCGTTTTTAAAAATTTTTTTGGGAATTTAATTATTTTATAAAAATTAATACCTTTTTTTTATTTTATATATACTTCGTACGAAATTAATTTATATATATTTTAATTTTTTCGCGTTTATATTTTTAATATTTTAATTTTTTTTTATATTTTTCATTTTTTTAAACGTACGATCCATACCTTTATGCGGTATTTAAAATTAATAATTTAAAAATTTTAAATAAAATTAAAATAAATCGTCCAATAAATAAATAAATAAATAAATAAATAAATAAATAAAAAATAATATATATTATCGTACGAAAATATTTTTCTCCTACTTTCTGCCTTTATATATAAAAATAAAATTATCTCGGACTTTTAATAAAAACGTTTTCCCTGGAAAAATATTTTATCCAGGGATATTCCTCCCTTTACCCTTACCTATTACTTCCGTACGAAGCCAGGTTCGTCTCTTTTAAAAGGATATTCCACCCAGGGATATTTTTTTTTTTACCCCTGCCTGTTGCTTCCGTACGAAACCAAATTTATTTCGAATTTTAAATAAAAGCGTTTTTCCTGGAAGGATATCCCACCCACCTAAAGATATTTTTCCTTTTACCCCTGCCTATTGCTTTCGTATAAAGCCAGGTTCGTTTTTCCTAAAAGGATATCCCACCCACCCAGAAATATTCTTCCCTTTACCCCTGCCTCTTACTTCCGTACGAAGCCAATTTTAAAAATAAAATTATTTCGGACCCTAAACAAAAGCGTTTTTTTTAAAAAAATATCCCACCCATTCAGGGATACTTTTCCCTTTATTTTTATTTATTATTTTCGTATAAAGCCAGGTTCGTTTTTCCTGGAAGAATATCCCACCTAAAAATATTTTTTCCTTTACCCCTATTTTTTATTTCCGTACGAAGCCAATTTTAAAAATAAAATTATTTCGAATTTTCAGCAAAAGCGTTTTCCTAAAATATTTTTATTTTTTTTTTTATTTTTTACTTCCGTACGAAACCAGGTTCGTTTTTTTTAAAAAAATATTTTATCCAAAAATATTTTTCCCTTTGCCCCTGCCTGTTATTTTTATAATAATAAAAATAAATAAAAAAACCAGCGTATAATATAAAAAAATTTCTATTATATCGATATAATTATTATTATTATATTTAAAATTTATTATTATAAAATTATAATTATAAAATATAATATATTATTTTCGTACGAGGTCCAATAAAATCCGCGTTAAATAAATTAATTTTAATACGCAACGTTTTTTTTAAAAAATAAATAATATATTTAATAAAAAAATATTTTATATATTAAATTTCGATAATTAAATAAATTTTTATTATATTACGCCGAAATTATTCAGGTGCGGAATCGTACGGTATTATTTTAATGCGCGGATTATTTATATGCGCGGATTATTTATAGGGCACGTTAACTGTGCATGTGATATTTGTTGGAATATCGACCTCCGGCGCTGCGTGACTGTAAGGAACTACCGAGGCTGGGGGAGATGTATATAGACACCACGTCTACCACTATCATACTAGTAGACCTCTCAATGCATTGCTGACCTACAAACTACATATATAAACAATATCAACCCGATTTTTGAGCTCATTCAGAATTTCCATTAGGATCAGAGAATCAATACCCAGAAATTCGAAGGTCGAGTTCCTAATTTATATGAATCAAAACCACCTCCAAGATCTCTTGAAACATTCTATGGATCTACTTTGTGGTAATTAACCCATTTTTTTGAGGTAATATTACCAGAACCATTAACGTGGATGGTTTCCTTCGTGCCATCCCACCGATCATTGGCAGAGCTCCGGATTTGTAGTATCGGACATGTTTCATCCGGCTTAGGAAGGCACAGGCCTTCAGCTAGAGGGGACTGAAAATGTTCATCGTGTACGCAAAGCTTTTTGATAAGTCCTTGAGTGGATGGAATGGTTGAACCTTCCTCTTAATGCAATTGGTAGTACTCGTAACCCAGAATCAGTAGCATGTGTAATAAGACTTTCAGTCTCACGAAGGCTAATGGTGATTGTGGCCGAGTTGGTTCCGATTATTTAAAATATGTAGTACTAATAAAAATGTTAGGATTGGAATTAGAATAGCTCAAACACTGGAAACAGTGTGTAGCTATTCCGGGCAGTGGACGATTATGTTCCTATGAGCTGATGCATAAAACGACTACGACTCACGGGACTCACTGTTGTGAAATAAACTACAAGAGCCATCAAGTATTATTTTTGCTTGCTTGTAGCCCATTGAATGCTTATAGAGGAGCTACGATCTAGTGGACCCATATGAGAAATCTCATCTAAGTCAATCAAAGGGACGATGTATACTGCTAAGTTAAGTGCTTTGATAGAAATTCGTTGAATAGAAGTAAAAAAGTAGTCAAGCCTACCTAAATCCTCTTTCCCTGGTACTGGTTTGAGCTCCCCACTCGCGTCCAATAATACAGACCACGGCTTCCGGAGCTCTTTCACTGCCTCAAACAGAAAGTTCAGGTCACGCTGGCTACGAAGACTCCGTCGAAGCTGAAACAGTTGAGGCTCCGTGAAATGAGTCCCAAACGGGGCAAACAAAATAAATCGAGGGTTTTGCATATTTTTGATCGTTGAAGTCAATCCGTGTATATCTAACACAGACACGATATCGTGAGGCACTTAGAGAATCAGTAAAGGTTTAGGCTAGACTCTAATATTTTGATTAGGTCATAAAAGTATATGACGCAACCGTGTTGACATAAAAGCTACCTAGTATGTTTGAGCATAACAGGGCAATAAAATACATCGAATACCCTCGTTTGATCCATTGAGTATATATTTATCTACTTTGAGTGTTTCATTCGCTTACAAAACAATGTTAATATATTTATTCACCGTGATAGAAGCGAGTGACGTTTGGAAGCGGCCATATAGAAAATGTGGACTGAATGAGTGGTTCTTAGGGTTCTTGGCCTACGAATGCATTGACAACACAAAGCTAATCCACTGCTCGAGCTCAGTATGTACGAAATATGGCTTGGTTTCCAACTTCGGTCGATCATTAGATTAAAGGTTATGGGAGGACCCCAGTCAAAGCACGGCTCGTTACCCCGTAGTAAGTTGGATTGCCGCAAACCCGCAGTAAGTGGGACAGGCGGCGTAGACTCCTAGTAAGACGGAGCAGACCCGGACCTTTAGTAAAGTCCCCATGAATGATATTTTTGTATGTACATCTAAATTTTTATTTTATTCTATTGTTTCGACAAATATTGGCCCATCTTATCTAAGGTGTGGTGGTAAATCCATACTCCCTGCCTTGTTACTTGCCTTGCCGTATGTAGTCCGTAATTTTTTCTGCGAGGGTATCTGCATGTGTAAGCATTTCTTTAAACGAGTTCTATGGAAAGGATCACTTACAAACCGTTACTAAGGGCTAACCCGGGGGTAAAAAAGGGAAGGCTGATGCTTCTACCACACGAAGGTTGTCGACTCCAATAACCCTTGCATGGCAGTTGGAGGTCATGTACCTATCAGATCAGTGCTACATCGTTTCAGTTCCGCCACGTAACAAATTTTTACCCCATCAACTTTCTTTAAGTGGTATCGAGACTCACCAAACTTTCTGGGAGCGGAAGGGGCGCGGGCACAAATCAACTTCACATGCCTCCTCAACAAACCCCGAGTAAATTCTGCCACTTTAACTGATTGCGAGTCATGGGCATACCTGCATAGTTACTACTGTAATGACGCACTCGAGACTCTAGTAGTTCTTAGCACGAGGCCTAGCTCCTGTGGATTTACTTAAGGGACGGGTGTGTTAAAGAGCCTGGTATAAATCGCCTAGAGTTTAGCTGAGTTAGCTTCAACGTTTACTGAGATAAGTGGATTCTCATTGCTTGCTCGCGCATGAATCAACTACCATAGACGAACATTGCACGCCCCAAACACCTAGGCTTAACGGACACGGCGCCTTAAGACGAATATTCATAATGAGTCACTCAGAATCTATATTTGATTATGTTATTGTTGGCGGTGGAACCGTTGGCACCGTGCTAGCTGCACGTATTTCTCAATCTGGTCATAAGGTGGTACTTGTTGAAGCCGGCCCAGAAGACTATAGCGATATTATTATGAGCCCAACTGCCGCTCCGCAACTTCATGCAACACCCTATGAATCTAAATTCAAAAGCACTGCTCAATCTAACCTCAATGACCGAAAAATAAATAATTACGCCGGTCGTCTGCTTGGCGGGTCTGCAGCAATCAACTACGGACTGTGGACCCGTGGTCACTCGGTAGATTACGATGCATGGGCAGCCATGGTTGGAGACGATCGCTGGAGTTACAATAAAATTGTGCCTTACTTTAAAAAGGTACAGCACCACCACGATATAAATGGGGACCCCGAGAAATACGGATTCGATGGCCCTATATGGACCACAGCAGGGGAAAGAGATTATCCCCTCGGTCCACATATACTCGCGGCTCTGAAACAAGCAGGTCATAAATGGAACCCTGACTCCAATGGGGGTAATCCCATGGGAATAGGTTTCTGGACGGAAAGCTGGAGGGATGCAAAAAGACAGCCTGCTGGAATAGTTTATGACTTATCGAAGGCTACGGTAATGACAAACACCACCGCAGCACGTATTCTCTTCGACAAGAACTCAGAACCGACCACCGCCAAGGGTATCCAGCTGGTGACTGGAGAATCGATTTATGCTAAAAAGGAGGTCATCATTAGCTGCGGCGCACTGAAAACACCGCAGCTTTTAATGTTGTCGGGAATTGGCCCATCGCCCCAGCTCTCTGCCCACAAGATAACCCTCATCAAGGATCTCCCTGTGGGTGAAGGTCTACACGACAAAATTTCGACCACAATTTTCTGGAAACTTCGATATCCCGAGAAAGGCCTAGCACTGGGATCTCCTAATTTTATTAAACCAGAGTTTGCCCACGGCATGCCAATGCAGTACCTTGTCTGCACCTCTACTCCGTCTGACCGTGTCTCTAAAGCCCTCGAAGCGGACGGTATCACCTTGCCCTCGATCCCAGCCTCAGTCCCGGCCTCAGGCCGCGCCCACTCCGAAATATTCATTTCGTATGCTCCAATCGCAAGCGAGGGCGCCGGCTTCCGCCTACCCTTCGATGGGACGCATATTTCCACGCCAACAATCCTCCTACTCCCTACAAGTCGCGGTCGCATCACTCTCGCTAATACAGATATCAATACTGAACCTATCATCGACCCGAACTATCTAGAATCAGCTCTCGACCGGGAAAACCTCCGCAGCGGCCTACGTGAGGCACTGCGCTTTATGGAGACGCCAGAGGCCCAAGCTATAGTCGAAGGGGAAACACCTCCGCCTGGACAACCGGCATTAACTAGCAGCGCGAGTGACGAACAACTTGATCAGAGGATCAAATTCATGTCGACAAGCTTCTTTCAGAACGCGGGAACAGCAGCAATGGGAAAGGTAGTGGGGAGTACGTGTAAGGTGTACGGGGTTGAAGGATTGCGGGTATGTGACGCGAGTGTCTTACCCCTGCCGATTTCTGGGCATTACCAGGCACCAATGTATGCATTTGCAGAAGCTATGGCTACGGCCATTTTGAACGGGGAATAGAAAGGCCAAAGCCGCAATCAAAAGTGCTGTCTGTAGAGGAATGGAAAGGTTTCGTTTGTCAATGCCTGATACCTTGGTGGCTGTTAATAGAATAGTAAGTTGTTAGGACTTGCCACTTTTACTCCAATCAAACTGTAGATGCTCTCTCGGCATAGTTGATATAATGACTGCGTAATGGCCAGCGTAGATAGACCAATGAATTCTTGAATTTTTAGGGGCGGCCCATCGTACATTAAATTATCCACTTCCGTCAGACTGTCTTTAATCCCACTATAATAGCGATTCAAATTTTTATCTCATACTTATTTAATGCTAGTGATTAATTCCAAAAACCATGAATATCACCGTGCAGCGATATTTGATTTAGGTTCAGGCATTCGCTTCAACCAGCCTATCTATTTTATTAATGGAGATAGATCTAAGCAATCGCAGCAGCTTAGCTAATTTAAAAAAAATATTCATCACTTTCATTGTACTAACAATAATTACAAGAGTCAAATTAAATCGGTTAACGAGAACACGGCAAGGCTAGGCATATGGAGAGAACGTTAAGTGAAAATCAAAACTCTAAATAGGCAAAGCGAATGACATTGAAACTTAGTTGCGTCCGTATACAGATTTTGAAACTTCCATGTCGCACGCTCAAAGATGTATTCATGGCTGTTGGTGAGAATACGACCACTTCCTTTTGACTACGTCCGTTTTGTTGATCGTCCAGCCTTCGGAAGAAAGCTTTTAAAGATTTACTTAGTGTAACAATTGGCTAGGGTGGATTAGAGTTCGGGTACAGGACGCCTCCATCCGCTTCGCCCATAAATGAAATACAGTGTAGACGCTAGAGGCCACTAGGGGGTGGCGCCGTGACGTAGCTAGAATTCAGGTGCCCTAAATCTTAGATTGTAATACATGGATTTAATTCCGCCATCAATTTCAAATTAATCTACACCATTTGTCATCGATGGAAGTAGCGGGGAAAGCTGCGGGATGATGGAAAGTTGTCAAAAGCCGCTACTAGCTTAGTATACAAAGCTTATTGGGCTACCCGACAACCTCATAAATAGCTTATCAAAATGCCGAGCTCATATGCGCTTCTCATGCTCGGCGCATTATTTAGATAGACAGACGGATACATAGTAATGGATAGGATGACTAAGGCTTAATTTGGTTGTGATTAAGTCTGATTCTGCTTCGTTTGTGGTATTACAAAGCGCGAGATCTTCGCGCGTATACCCTAAGAAGGAAATTTTGATGTGACTGGTGGCCTAAAATTTGTTAATCAACAGGCAACTTATGCTGCTCTTGCTCCGCAATTACCGCAATAGCATCATAAACAAAGGGAATGAATTAAGAATCAGCTACAGCTCGCGAACATGTCACTTTGTTACTGTCGCTACAGCGTACAAGGAGTAGAAGTAGACAGAATTATCTATTTCAATGCCTCCACTGCCCTGCAATTGTCACTTCCTTTTCGACAGGAAAATCATGACCTGATATCTTACACCTTCGGCAAGTTCGCTGAAATTCAGAATACCAGTCATGACAGTGGATACAGAGAAGCCAGTAGAAACTGACTCCATATCGCTATTCAAACTTATTACTAGCCAGTCTGCTTTGACTGAAGATATAATCAACTACTCCTACGCCGGTTCTGGAACCGAGGAGAACCCATACTGCGTGGAATGGATTCCGAAGGATCCTCGGAATCCGTTATCTATGCCGTTGTGGCTTAAGTGGATGATCACACTTCTCCAAGCTCTTTCGTTTTTTTCCATCACTTTCGCCTCTTCCGCCCTATCAGCAGCTGGACCCCAGATACAGGAATTTTTTAACGCAAGCACAAACCTTGTTATTGCCGACACATCGCTTTTTATTCTTGCTTTTGCCATCGGACCGGCCGTATGGGGTCCGCTGTCAGAACTTTACGGTCGACAGATTTTATACTTCGTCACCTATGGACTGGTCACTGTTTTCGGTGGCGTTCTTATCGCTAGCCCAAATATTGGGACCTTATTGGCGCTACGATTTATTGCTGGTGCCTTCGGTGCTAGTGCTATATCAAACGCGGGCGGTGTTGTGAGTGATATGTTCCTTGCTAGAGATAGGGGCCTTGCGACGATTGCCTTCATCGGCGCACCATTTTTGGGTCCTAGTATCGCGCCTATCGTCTGCAACTACCTCGTTGTGGCTGCCGGCTGGAAATGGGTCGCAGGGTTGATTGCTATATTTACCGGCATCGTCTTCTTCCTTGGTATTTTCCTGATACCGGAGACTTATGCTCCCGTTCTACTACAACGCCGTGCCGCCAAGTTGAGTAAAATGACGGGCAAGGTCTACCGCAGTAAGCTTGAAATCGAGAATCGAACGAAGAGTGCAGCTACTGCGTTTAATAATGCTATGGTCAGACCGTGGCAGCTCTTGTTTCGCGAGCCAATTGTGTTTTTCTTGTCTATCTACACGGCGATCAGTAAGTAAACACAGATCACAGCAGCATCGAAGTCCATGCCCACGTGTATACTCATACTTGACCCCTGCTGACATCCGGGCTGCGAATATTTAGTCTATGGAACTATGTACATGGAGTTTGCTGCCTTTCCTATCGTGTTCATGGGAGCTCGCGGATGGTCTCAAGCTAATTCTGGTCTGTCATTTATTGGTGTTGCTATCGGACAGATGCTTGGGGTCATTTACTCAAGTATGGATGATAAGAGGTACAAAAGACTTGTTGATAGATCGGAAACTAGTCACGTCACACCCGAAGCGCGGATGATCCCTTCCATGATAGGCGCCATCGTGCTACCCGCCGGCCTCTTCATTTTTGCGTGGACAAATCAGCCAGAGATCCACTGGATCGCTTGTCAAATCGGAACGGTTCTATTAGGATTCTCACATGTAGCAATCTTCCTCAGCGTTGTGAATTATCTCGTTGATGCATATACATTTTACGCCGCATCAGCTTTAGCTGCCAACGCTGTCATTCGGGCTCTTTTCGGGGCCGCATTGTAAGTCAGTTTGGAAAACATCCATCTAGCCCTATTCCTTTCATCTATTTCATCATTTACTGATAGATCTTTCTATATAGTCCCCTCTTTACTACGCCTATGTACGATTCCCTCGGCATCAATTGGGGGTCATCGGTCTCTGCATTCGCTGCGCTGGCCTGTGCACCATTCCCCTGGCTTCTTTACATCCTAGGCCCGCGGATTCGAAGACACTGTAAATACTCGGCCGAGTCGGCTCGTATTCTAGATGAATTGATTAAGCCCGAGCAGACTAGACGAACAGCTATTGATGTAGTCTCAGGGATTCCAGAGCAGATATCAGAAGAAGGCACGCCTTCCGGGTCTTTAGTAGCTCAGTGTACCTGTGAGCCTTCTTTGGATGAGATTGTAAATGGGGAGACCAAACCAAAGGACAGCAAAGATCTCGAAGCGGCAACTTCCATTCATTGAGGCGAGCTCTTCACGCTAGTAGTGTATATATGGATTGGTAGGATCCGCGCCGGTCGGTCGTTCTGACTGTCTCAAGTATGCTAACGATAATAGATGTTCCAAGAACCAGCAACAGGGGCTGTTTAGAAAAATTTCGAGGTGAATTCATAAGATAGACATAAGTACACAAGAGATTACGCCAAAGTTAGACTATGTATAGACTGACCTGAGTACGAGAGCAAGTTCATAGAGGTTGTCCGCGACAAGATGTATACTGGATAGGTAATTGTGACTTTCTTGTCCTCGACACATAGAGAGTTAGCTATAGATATATACACTAGCAGTTAGTAACAATGTTAGGTAAAGTAGGTAGTTACCATTGAGCGATAACAGCGTATTGGCGCCTTCGGATATCATAGACAGTTACCATTCGCACATGAATTCTTTGCACGTGCCAATCTATACCCACTTCTAGACCGCAACTTGGTTATTATATCTTGTAAAGCCACTAAATCCTCGGGAAAATGCGGCTGACTACACTTTGCCTT
Organism: Erythroxylum anguifugum; assembly: GCA_027478595.1. Lineage (NCBI taxonomy): Eukaryota > Viridiplantae > Streptophyta > Magnoliopsida > Malpighiales > Erythroxylaceae > Erythroxylum > Erythroxylum anguifugum. The sequence goes on along the minus strand of JANIPN010274343.1, from coordinate 27,706 downwards.
TGAAGAATAGTACGAGGCTTCGCCAGGAGATGTCCAGGTACCCTCAAACACGGGAATTCTGACCTCAAAGATGGCAGCAGCTATGGCTGTTTACCAACTAGAGTTTGTGTATTATGTTTTCGGGTATGATTGCGCGCATACGCAGCATATATATAAATTATGATATAACCGGGTTTCTCAGCCTCTTAGAGAACGTATAAATTTTAAGCAGATGCCGAACTTTATTGACAAACTGTTTCGGTCTGCATCCTAGCCGAGGCTAACCGGTTCACCGCATGATCAATCCAGCTCCGAGCTACGAAGGCTATGCAAGTGCCTCAAAGGACATGATCACCATGTAAGCCTCTTCTCCGACTAATTAACGGCTTCTGTAGACTTTGAGACTGGCTCACGATTGCAGAGGTCAAAGGTTGCGGACCGGTGCACATTAGGCTTAGCTTATCGGAGCCTGACTTCTGTCGAAAGAACTTCCATTTTTGGTTAAGTATACGTATCATGTGTGAACCAGCAATCCTTGTCGCTGTATGAACTGTGATTCGACATCATTTCGAATTTGTTGGTGTATTCCACGGTAACTTCATTGGCAAGAGGTTTTGAGTAACTATAAGATCATCGCACCCAAATGGTAGCAGCTACAAGTTGCTAAAGGCCATGCATAGACATCTAGAAAATTCCTAGGCTAGTTAGCAAGTTCTATGGATAGGAGGATGTTGGATCTAAACCTAGTGCTCCGAAAATGCATGCAGCGCTGGAGATTAGATACCTATTCAGGACAATCGAGTGACAGAAATTTTGCCGATTGGCCAAATTCAAGCGGGGAATTGCTTGTGTATCATGATCTGCTCGTCCATTGCAACACCTGACATCCCTAATTCGCGACAGTATCATGCCTAGGGTACTTTGGCGGCGTTCGGAGATCGGCATAAGAGAGACTGCCTTAGGGAATCAGCTTACTCGACGCCCATTCCACCATTTTCTTCACTCAACCATTCACCGATAAAGTACAAGAGCAATCTTGTATTGCTGGGCTATGGCTCCAGATGCTGACACTCTTAGCGCTAGTTGGTTAAGCTTCATTTATCGGCAAATACGCTTCGTCAACCTAAGCTCTCGAAACCTCCACACCAAGCGCAAGGGTCACATTTGCCAAGTCCACCAACAATCAAGCATATCACCTGCTTACTGCGCTAACAACCCCGATTACCCGCTTTTCTTAGCATTCTTTGCTACATGCCTATTTGGCTTGACACTGCTGACCGCTTCTCATGCACCTTAGGGTCAGAAGGATTGCACGCTTCGAACCAGGCATAGGCTTCTAGTTCTAGATTGACTTCTAACAGTACGTTTGCTGTGCCTTCTTCTCTCAGGCGTTCTTCTTAGTGTAGAACACTACCTAATGGAGAGAATGTCAGCCTTTAGCTTATGTGAACCGGACCGAATTCTGCGCAATGTAGCTTTGAATCTGTTCAGCTTCTACACCTAAAATGGAATATTATACGCGTTAAATGACTCTGCACGTGTATGAAGGGCTGAACCCACGATTAGAAGCCTTATTTGGGGTTCCAGGATGTGAAAAGACAATACAAATAGGCTGCAGTTCTCTTGAGTTTCCACTTATCGTCTCACCACTCTAGTACTGCAGATCCCAGCGCTTTCTGCTAAGCCAGCCTATACTTCCCTGCAGCAATGCTCTTCAAGCTTTTAGCCCTTGCGGCCTTGCCCGCATCCATACTCGCAGCACCGCCCCTGGACCTGTCCGCAGGCTTCGGTCGTTCAGCATGTGGTACCCAGACCACAACCGAGATTCTCGAGGCTGCCAAGGAGATGCGAGTTCAGGAACTTACTGGGAATTTCACACTCGCTAAAAGGGCTAACATGCAGCTGATTTTGTACGTCCATGTTGTCGCGGCAAGCACCAGCCTTGCAGATGGCTATGTCAGTGATGATGCCATTAGAAGACAGGTTCAAATCATGAACGAGCGCTATGCCCCTGTGAGCATTTCATACACTCTCGCAGGCATAGATCGTACGGTCAATGCTGCCTGGGCCAACGACCAAGATGATCTAGCCATGAAACGGCGGCTCCGTCGGGGAAGATACAAAGACGTCAATATATATATCCAGAAGTCACTAAAAAACGCCCTGGCCTACTGCTATTACCCTACCAATGTCGACGTGGGTAATGATAGATTCTTACTCGATGGATGCAACCTCAATTACATCACCATCCCTGGTAGCGGTAACCCAGCTTTCAGCACCGGTATTGCTGCTGTCCATGAAACAGGTCACTGGCACGGTCTGATGCATACCTTCCAAGGCAACTCATGCACGGGATCTGGAGATGAAGTCGACGATACACCCGCACAGGCCAGCTCTACCTATGAATGCCCTAGCACCCGTGATAGCTGCCCTAATCAGCCAGGCGTCGACCCGATTCACAATTACATGGATTATTCCAACGATGCCTGCAAAACTGAGTTCTCTAACGGTCAAATGTGGCGCATGTTCAACATGTTCAATCAATTCAGAGCTGCGAAATAGTGTGATTTCAATCAGCGAGGAGTTTTCCGGAGCGAACCGGCGTTGATAGGTTGGATAGATGTTGGCTGGATACTTTGTTATCAAGTCCATACCAAGGTAGAGAAAGAGGCCATAGATGGCTGTTGTAGAGGGTTGAAGCTGTATTTAGTTATTCTGAGTATTCAAGTATGGCAAATGCTCTTGCGCTTACACGTTACACACCTAGTGCTTTCTATCACATGTATCAATATACCCGTGTTAGCCATGATTGATCATATTGCTATGGCCCCCGCTAGCTTCATACACGGCGGTGGTTAATTTAGTGCTGAGAGACAAGACTTACGTATTTTGCTCACCTTTATCGTCCTGAATGATACCCCAGCCGTAGGGAATATCTCTATTGGCTTCATTTGATTCTTTTGCGGTACTTAAATGATACATTCCTCAACCGCTTTGCAATTCAAACAAAGTACTTCATTTCACATTTGCATCCTTGCTATTGAGTATTGCAAGCGTATTTTCGGGATCAAAATCAGCCACACTGCGGACATAAAGCATATACGGACGTGATAGATGTGCCAAGTGCCCCTACCCATCGGGAGACAAGAACAGGGGTTATTTCGCTTATATAGATGGCAAAGGAAGAGTCACTCTCTTCATAGGCATGGCGTCTGGATGATCAGCTAATATGATATATACAGAGACACCAGTGATAAGAAGAGAGTTAGGTAGGAATGAGGGACCATAGACTCTTGCAATGGTTGAACTTGTCGTTGAATCTAGGAATATAAAAGATGAAACTTTAACCATAGAAGCGTACCCTTTTTCCCTTCCGTAGACTGGCTACACGTATAATCTTAGTCAAACCTACTTCTCGGTACCGGTACGATGTCTAGCGTTCGTATAACCCCTACAACTTCTGTCTCACCGAGAGCTTATGACTAGCCGCTCTAAAGCATACGCTGCTGACTCGGTGCTGCTGTTCAAGACCAATCGCGTTGCCGTTGTTGTCATTCCCTAGTCTGTACAGTACTGATGTATCAGCAGAATGAGTATATGCACAAGTAATAATACCCGAACAAGTTCGTTATAAACTTTTATCCCGTATTAATTCTTTCTACCCCCTCTTATCTATCTGTAGCAATCTAGTGCGAATTTCGATTCTAGGAATCGGATGTGTTCAAGCTGAATTAGCGGCACTGAATATATGTGTCGAGAAGGTTATACTCTAACCCATATTCTCGGACATATCGTGTGATATGTATAAGAGCACGGGCCGAGTTTATAGCCGGATTGGAATTTTGTCTGAGTGGTCTAGGGAACATGCAGCCGGGAACAGAAGGGTTCTAGGAGGGGTTTTGAGAATAGAGCTGTGTCACAGTCAGTGGATGCTGCGGCCATAGTAACCCGTCACATGTTGAAATGATACCTACCTCTTACTTCCTTGTAACAATTAACCGTGTTCTTCCTTTCGTAATCTTAAGAAGTAGGATAAAGGTTTGTGTCTGTCTAGCGCATGATTACGTCGATGCGCAGCTTGCCGATGGTAAGGCTGAAATTTTCGGTGAGAACTTGGATGGTTAGTGGGAGTATCGGACAAATGGTCCGAAATTTGAATTAGCACTACGATTATGCCAATGAAGCTCAAGGCAAAGCTATAAGTAATTTCCTCACAAAGATCCACATATTCTCGCACGCATTGATAAACTGATTGTGTCAAGTTATATTGACCTGCGGAAATAGTCTCGCGAGGGTGATACTGCGTTGTAAGTTATGTTAGCCATTTTAATCGTGTTCCATCCATAACCACCCCTATATAATTCGTTTCTAGGTTGTATAACTCATCATAATTCAGCACTATGCCTGAGACCTCTATGAATAAGGATATATTAGATCCTGTTCATGCTATGCACGAAATCGACCCTATATACCTTGAAAATGCTACCAGAGTTTTGCAGCTACTAGTATTCACTAAACAACCTCTAAGTGTCGACGAAGTCGTTGATGCATTAGCCGTCAGCCCCACCAACCAGCCATATTTTTTAAAGGAACGTAGAGCAATTATTAATGAAAACATTTTGCAATACTGCCCAAGCCTAGTGATAAACGCACGCGGTGAATGGCAGGAAGAACTTGTAAGTAAGCGAATAGACCTAGCCTTTCACTACCTGCCAACAGCTAGATCAGACGCTCCAGCTATCGCATTACTCGATTAAAAGGCACCTTACATCTAACACAGTCGACGTACACTTTGCATACTACTTCGAAGAAGAAAACGCCCAACGGACATTGGCGGAAATGTGCGTGGCATACTTGATAGAATGTACCAAGTACATACCAGAGTATGATAAACTCACTAATAGGGAATACGATGAGGCTATGGATTTATTCGACCGCCAGTTTCCGTTATCAATGCATGCTGCTACTCATTGGATGAATTATGCTGCAGCCGCAGCTGCAGCAAAGAAGGCAGTGACAGATCACACTACACTACATACGCTACTAATGGAGCTACTCGGCTCGCGAAGTACAAGGTCTGGATGGCTCCAACTTGCTGATCCAGAAATCGGCATTCCATGCTACAAATTCTATTCTCAGCCTCCTCCTGCATTGTATTATGCAGCCTTTGGTGGACTGTTAGGCATAGTCCGTACACTAATCGACCAAGGAGCACAAATTGATACTGATAGAGGACGGTGTGGAACTGCCTTGATGGCAGCTTCAAAGAACGCTCATAAAGAGATAGTGCAATCATTACTCGAGCATGGGGCTGATGTTAATGTAGAGTGTGGTCGTTTCGGTTCTGCTTTGATAGCAGCATCAACCCTGAGCGGTAATATTGACATAGTGAAGATCCTACTCGAACGCGGGGCCAACGTCAACGCAAGAAATAAAGATGATGAGTTCGCTACAGCTTTGCACCTCGCTTCAAGAAATGGCGATATCCAAATGATTGAGATGCTGCTTCAATTTGGTGCTAGTGTAGAAGTTTCAGTCAGACGATTTGGCACTGCCCTGCACGAAGCGTGTCGGGAGGGACACGACCGAGCCGTACAAATCTTACTTCTGCACGGCGCTGATATAACCTGCACTAATGGAAATAGTGGAACTCCTTTGCAGTGTGCCTCAAGGGTAGGTAGTTACCAAATAGTGAAAACTATACTTGAGCACAGTACAGACGTCATTGTGAAAGGAAAACAGTTTCAAATAGATGGAGCTCTAGTAGCCGCTTCAATAGAAGGGCATCAGGAAGTGGTTCGATTATTGCTAGATAATGATATTAAAGTTGGCAATGAAAGCGAAATGTACGGTGACTCCTTGGGTTATGCATGCTCGGGCGGACACTACCGAATAGTGCAGCTTCTTCTTAACCACGGAGCCTATATCAAAGCAGGAAAAGACAGGATTAGAGAAAGGGTTCTAAGAGCGGCTACAATGGGAGGCTCAGTTGATGTAATGGAAACACTGCTTTGGCACATCTCTGAAGTATCAACTGGTCAGCACTAAAGATTGATGTTGGGGTGGCGTAGGTAGAGCAATAGGGAAAATAAAGCAATAGTCGAAGCCATAACCGAAGCTGGCTACCACTCATATTTAGAACAAGTATAGTAAAAGAGACAGTACTGTTTATGCTACAAGGTACAATGTTTCTTGGTAGTCAAAGTTATTAAATAGAAGATAGGTTGCCTATGAGACCCCTACATACTTCCGTTCTCAACAAATAGTGGATTTAAGAGGCTAGCCAGATAGGTCAATTCGAGGAACAGTCCCAATCTTGTCTAGTGAATTGTGTCTTGCAAAATGCGCGTAATTAACTAGGTGGCTGTTATCATTAAAAGATAATATAAGCACATTTACACCTCCGTTTTACGGCTTAGCAGGTATCCCTAGCGGGATTAGTCAATTAAGGCAAATCGTAGTATCGAGGGTCTAGGCTACAACCCTAATACACGGCATGAGAACGCCCGGTCAAAGGCTGCACTTTAATACACGCAAATTCGGTACAACAATTCTGATGGCTGCTTCTGTATTTGAATAACTTCTTACTGGCTCTCATCAAGTCTTTCAGCTGTATAGTCTGCAATTACTATAGGAGAAATCTTAAATATGGCTTCTGGAACGAATGACCGCAGGCTATTGAATCGCCAGAACTATGCGGGGTTCGACCAACAAGGCTCCGTCGATTGGGTTCGAGTACTTGCATCCACCATCAATTTCAGCGTGGAATTTCTGGTAAGGCTTTCGAACGGCGGAGTGGAATCGCTTACTGTCGTTGCCGCGGAGATAGTATTGGCAAGACTTAAACTAGGCCCTGTCGGTGAAAAGCGAGCGGTAGAGGCTATCAAGGGATTAAAAGTCTTTTCTTCTCTGAATAAGGGTTTGTGGTTTGGTTTCGGAGCCAAGAATGTTATTCACCAACTGGCTGAATCTTCGGAGGGTCTCAATTGCATTGTCGCCAGTTCCGCTCTGATCGAATCATATAGCAATGAGGATACTGCACAAATCTTGCGCGAACTGTTTTTAATGTGCGAAGCACCGCCTCGTCTGACTCCATCCTTACAGCAATGGATTGCGCTGATCGAAACTTGCGGCGGAGCATTCGCGACCTCAGAATTCGGTGCTCTAATTCATACAATCTCAAGGCTTACTTTACCAGATGATAGGCCGCACCCTCAAGTCAGTGCTGAGCCAAAGCTATTGGCCGAGGCGTTAAAGAAACTAATAGCAGTATCCAATGGATCACTTGAATCTATACAGATTTTTGGGGGCTTAGATTGTGCGTGGTTTGCGGCCTTCGCAACATGGCTGTTAGATCTACCCGTAGAGGTACGGGATGCCAATAGAGGCATACTATGGACCTCCTACCAAGAACCCGTTGATCCAAAGGTCGTTATAACTTATATGGACACTGCGACGCCACTGAAGTCTATGAGAGAAAGCCAGATTGTTCACGGCGGAACGGCATTCATAATCCAAGGGGAATTTTCAACTGGTGATAGATTCTCATACGGAAGAGTGCCGTGGAAATCACTTCTCATGTATTCTTTTGGGAAACCTGTTCATGACCTACTGCGTGGAACACTAACTACATCTTTTGGTGTTGCAATGGGATGCGCTGCTCGTATATTCGAAGCAGTTGTTGCCGAAGATTCTAATCTTCCACGCGAAGTATACGAACAGAACCGTGTACATTGGGACTACGTTAATCCTTCAAGTTACGGTAGAGGATTTTTGAATACCATTCGACATTTCTTGCCGGAGCTTGGGGAATCTGAAGCCATTATGGAGGCGATGGAGCAGAGTCAAGCCAACGAATATCTCGAAGCAGCCTCCAAATTCGAACAAGCAATACACCTTATTGCAGCGGCGTGCCAATGTCAACTATGCTTGAACGACCAGCAGGGACATCCTATAGCTCACGAAATTCAAGAATATACATTCTGTCAGGTGAAACTGGTGGGGGTTATTGCGAAGTTGGTACAGATACTATCCTGCTTGTGTTCGCCTGCCGAAATCCTGCCAACCAAGGCCGGCTTAGACCATCTCTACCATTGGCAAGAGCCACACTCTCCTGAGAGAGAACTTTGGATCTTCCGTCATCTTATAGGGCATTCAAAAGAAAATGTTCTAGAATCTGCGAAGGTTTTATTTACCGGACGTCGAAAATCGAGGGTCGGTATCGCGGCGACTTCGGATCAAGGTCTATGTTTTTATATGGATATACTGTGCAAACCATCTACTACTGCAGACCGGTGTAAATCTATTCATATTGTACCTGGTCGTATAGAGTGGAATGGGAACCTGTTCAATGAAATTTCTGAATCGAAGGATGGCAAGCCGGACCAGTCAACCCTGGAGTACGAAGCTGTGTCTCAGGAGACTATACTTTCGACTTCATGCGTGAACCTTAAAGACTCCTCTTCTGTGGGTTTGAAAATTGACCTGATACTTGAGGAGAGCGTCGAACCATGGAATAAGGGTTTGAACGCTAGCTATCGCATCACAAGGCCCGACGGCCGCCGGTTTCTAGTAGGGCCTGAATCACTGACAAATGCCATCGCGAATGCTATCACTGCTAAGGACTGCAAGGGCAAAGAGTGCAAACAGATTCCACCATTCGACGTACTACCTCTAAATAGCGAGGGAAACATTGTCAATAGGAACCATCTCCCGCTAACTTCAGTGCCTCTGGTAGTGGTACTTTCCGATATCTCGGCTCAGCTCGTGGCCTTGAGCCACCGTAAATCTTTGCGTCACACGTCTGACGGCATCCAGGAAGACAAAGACCTTACTATAATCTTACAGGATAGACAATGTATATCTTGTTTGCTTATGAGTGTGATGGTTGGCGCTAAGAGTAGATCAAATATGACGACGAGGAAACTTTGTATAATTACTTGGTAGACGCAATAGAGCTTTTAAACTCGAACTAGCCGTAAAACAAATTTTTGGCCAAATAACATGTTCATTAAAATGAATCAACTAATAAAGCCTGAGTATGTTTGTATGAACACAAATGACATATTCGACAAGTTCTCGATGTGTGTCGGCACAAAGTATATGACTATCCAACGAATCTCGTATTTATGAACGAAAAAAATGATTGCTGGCTATTAGAGTATATGGATCATATCGCCTACTGTGAGAGTAGGCATTGCTAGCGGGCGTTTTACTCGAGGAACAAGTTCACTGTGCCCTAGGTCATTTGCACGGATATTTCCGAGCGTTTGTTATATAGCGATTCTGCTAAGCTAATGCAAAGCTTATAGCTAATGAAAAGTGTTATATAACTTCGGCCATCATCTTATAAGAGCGTGCCTTGTGAGAATCAGTCTTGTTAAGATACACACTCGTAGATGAGCAGTATACGGTATTCAGTCATTCCTGAGTGATATGAGCACCTCTCAAATCTCAGCATAATATCTGAAACCGCTATGAAATACTGAACTGTACTAGATTTTTCTGAGCAGCGCTATATATTTATTTTTTCGATGACTGTCTTAAATGATATAGAAATTAGAAACCCCCAATTGCAATCCTCAGCTAGGCTTTAATATGAATCAAGAATCGAATTATTTTAGTGACTTTAAAACAGCATTTACTGTCTCAGCTAGCCACCGAGTCCAGAGCTACTCAGCACCGGGACATGGGTCGGGAGGAGGTCTAGTCCTTATACTGTAAATTAGTTGTCCGGCACTATTCCGAATTGCAACGAGATAAATGCTATCAAAAGTAACTGTCGCTTCTTGAAGATCGGTGTTCGTAGCCCACAACGCATTATTGTCGATGTATGATACCAAATTGCCATCCGGCAGTCAGCCTAAAAAGCAGTTGTTGCCACCCGTTGGGCAGAAATGTCCAGCAGTATTAGATGCAAATAAGACTCTGTTGTTGGCATACTCGTCGTATATCACGAAGTTGCCGTCAGGCTATAGACAGTCAGCCTATGTTGTAGGTTAAGCATAGATGTCAGCCTATCAACCGATGGAGAGATCCATCCGGAAAGAGAAGCAATGTTTCTTTCCAATCTCTTTAAGTCTTACCTGGACATAGAAAACGATACCACCAAACCCCATAAATGGGGTATTGCCATTGGCATACCATGTTTGGCCTTGTGATGTATTGTAATCCCATTTTGACGCGGCTTGAGAGATATATCAGCCTCAGGCATGGGAATCGACAGAATAGGGGAGCTTAATAGGACGAAAGATACAAGCAGCATATTAAATAGATGCATGTTGATTGTTCGATATATACACAAGCTCAGGATGGAAGCTTAACAGCCTTGGGGGCGGCCTAATTTATGTACAGTATGAGGGTGCCGCGCAAGACACCGGCGCCAGGTTGACTCACAATTGAGTGTTGTTACGCCAACTGCTGCCGAGCACTGGGCAGTATTCAAAACCGTCCTTCCCATCATGGACTTGCCAGTCTTCTAGATAGCCCCATGCCTTGAGATGTTACACTGTCGCGTTCGCAGTACTCAAGGTGAAGGCCGAGCCGTTATGGCCCGCGAATATACAGTGGGTAACATCGCGAAGTTTGCAAGAAAGAAGTGATTAGGCACTTTTCTAATAAACACTGCATTACAATGTTCCATCGCATGCCTTTCTGTGCATTACCCAACCGTGTAGGAGCTCGTGACTGAGAACTCGCAGCGCCGAACAGCGCCAAGATCAGCCACTAAGCGCCTAACTTTTTTCTTGCTTCAGGTTAGGTTTTGGCTTTCGTTCCGCTTTGGCCCCAGCTGCTTTTAAATAAATCCGTAAAATTATAGTACATAGTAAGGGCAGCAAAATAAATCGTAGCTGAGACTATTTGCCCTCGTATGGCTATAACCACTTTGATTCATTAACTCCCATTGTTATCGACGCCAGCAACCTGGTCCTGGAGGAGCGCATTCGCGACACTAGATCCGTAGTGAGCTCATATTGTCATATTGTTCTAGATTTTGAAAGTATTGAGAAGGAAGGGGTACTTGGATTAGGAAAACATACTCTACAAACGTATCCATCCCTACAAACAATTCCATTGCAAGTTGGGTTAGCTTGGAAAGGTTGAACAGGGCTTGCTTCTCCAACATCGATCCCGGGTGCTGAATTGACAGCTACAATAAAGATAGCCAAGAATACGCTTGAGAGACGCATCATATGACACGGTAAAGGTTGAACAACTGGGGAAGTTTTCGAAATACCCGCTGTTGTGATTTTCAAGTCTTATGAGAACAAAATTTATAAATGTGATTGGAATCAGAGAAATAACTCTGTACTTAACCCAACTCTTATTTCCCCAGCGCTGACTCATTTTAATTTCTCTTTGCATCTCAACGTCATGATCATTGCAAGTATGGTTACATCTATGTGCTGGCTGGCAAATTCCCCCGCTTATTAAAATCCCAGCCGTTCTCCCTCGTGACCCACCCAAATATAATTAATTGCCTCAGTGTTATCCAACTAAAACTCTGCATGAAGTATAACAGCAGCAGTGTACCACGCGCGCGATTTGTATGCTAAGGGTTGCACTGCTATTGAATATCTCCATAACGATATAGATTCGTAGACCACCCCGATATTATATTGTTAGCCAAAGCTAATTTGAACCTAAGCGCATCTGAGACTGACCAAGTCCAGCCCATACAAATCAATGGTAAATCGTAATACCCCTCACGGAAATCCATCTACAAGCTTCTTATCCTTGATTTTCTCGCACACCGGTGGTTTAGCCAGCAGCCTCTCCTGGTCCATCACGACTGTTGTGATCGCCTCCCCGACACCTTTTCTCCAAGCATCCCATTCCCTGACCTCCTGCACCTTCGTTTCCCCCACGAGCCCGTGAGCCGCCGCGTTTTCAAGCTTACATACAGCCAAACAGCCACACACCTTCCAATCCTCGCGATCTAACACCAAAAAATCTCTCGCAATGACCTCTCCACTTGCGCAGTCACATGCCGCTCCAGTGTTATATCAAGAATATCCAAGAGCGTCTCGTGCAATTTCAGGACCGTGTCTAAGTCAAATGTACCCTGGCCGAAGTCCGCCCGGCTCTGCGCCATGGCTAAAGCTTGGATCTGGGCCGGGGTCAGGACTTGAGCCGTGTCGTCTTCACCTTGATTTTCTTCCTCCGCCGTTTGAGTAATTGCACCACACACCTTGAACGCCTTGCAGAACTAGCTGTATGGGCTTCCTTGCCACCTCATGTTCCGTCGCTGGTAGAAAACGGACTAAAGTGTGTCGAAGACGTCTTCTGTTTCTGGGAATGGGACAGCAGTGTTGTTGCAGATGCGGTCGTAGCGGCAGAGCTTAGTAAAGTAGGGGGCAGGGACCACGGGGACATATCTGTCTCCGTTCTAGATGTAGCTTTCTCTATCACTTAATGTGCTACTTGTGGGGAGCGACTCGTGGTTCGGCGCCGATGGCAGGGTTATGACGGGCGGGACCCGGAAAAATCGTGCTGCTAGTTCCCAACGGAGGAGATCGTGGGCTGTTGGGCTGTAGGGCTAGATGGCAAGATCGACATCTTTAAGATATTCTTCGTGGGATGGAATGGAAAGATGTGAACACATATAGAAAAAATGGTAGGGTTGAAAGCGTAAAGATTGTATATTTGATCAAAAGTTGTTACATGCATTCCTGAACAGCTGTTAATGAGTCATCCGGAAGGCCGCGGTGACTTTGAATCATTATATTCTAACCTATCTTACGGTGCATAGCATGAGTATATTACGCGTGGCGTCATGTATTGTGTGACGTTGAGTTTCAGTTGCAGCGCCTACCGCCCTTTGCCGCGGGGGTGCATCGGTAGATGCCTATGTCAAATATAGGTGTACAAGATGCTTGATTGTTTAAGGTGGATGTTTGCTACACTATATATGTTTTAGATGTGTGTATCCTATGCTATCTCGGTTAAGCATACGCTTCGCCGGCGGCTGCTACCTTGGTATAGTAACCTAGCCAGTCCTAATGAGGCTATATTATAAAAAATATTTACAAAGTCACGAAGTGACAATCGTCGTGTGTGAAAAATTTATTTTAGGTATTTAATTCATCTAAAAGCTACGAAAGAACTTTAGCTGCGACGCATAGCATGCGTAAGTTCTATAACTCTAACTCTAACTCTCAACATATTCCTAATCTGTTGATACAGTGACTAAGAGAAGCTGTACACGACCCCCATAATCGGCCCCGACTTTGGGTTAAAAAGCCGCTGGTCAAGCCAAGCCTGGATTGATGAAATAATTCTTCCGGTACTCATAGTATCCGAGTAATGGGCCAGCATGTTATTCTGCAAAAAACTGTTTGGAATGCTCAGAAGCGCGTAGTACTCGTTTCCGATGTTCTAGTACTCGCGTATGAAGTGGAGGGGTTTGTTTAAAGAGATTTCGCCTCTGAATAATATCTGCCGCCACAGCCTTGACAATATTATTCCCATAGAGTGGATGACGCCATCATGGTTTTCTTCTTGACGCTCATTAATGTGAGTTTATGTTATAAAGATTATGTCGCTCACCTTCGGAAGTTGGATTTCATTCCATCCCACCTCCACTAAACCCACCGCCTGAGCCTCCTGATCTACCCAACATGTTGGAGTGGCAGCCGTAGGCGAAGCGTAAGCGTAGCCGAGGAGGCTGGGAACCCACACACACCATGCATATAGTATCACTACATCCCACCTTAGATAATCAAGCATTCTGTACACCTACATTTGACACAACTATCCACAACCAACGGGTGCCGGAATAGAACCCACTCAACCCGAGCCAGCGGAAAATCCTAGCAGCCCCGCTTCCGAGTTGTTGACGTTCTACACCTAGCTTTTGACATCGTGCACAGCCGCCCCGACCGTTTCCACCGATACCGGTTCCCAAATGAAATCCGTCATCAGTCAGATATGAACGAGAATAACCGACCGATGCGGATCTATCACCACCGACGATTCAACCGCTAGTACCAGCCCCGGCATTGTTTACAACCTCGCCGAGTACGAAGAACCTGCGCCGATGGTAATTACATCGACAGAGGTGAAGAAGACTTGTTTGTGCATACACCTGTACCGAAGCACCCTCCGTTATCTGAGCGATAAATTGTTTATATATTTAATCTTATTAAAAAACATGGAATGTTACAGAGAGATTACCCTCTGGTCGTCCTTTATGATCATCTGTTTGTGTAAGTTCGCATTCTACAATCCGTGTTTCGAAGCGACTCCAAGTTGCCAAAATATATTCTTTGATAACTGAGACGTCAAATTAGTATCTAAAATCACTTCAGTATCAAAAGCATACCTCTATTAGCCAGGTGATTTCCAAAGCATTGACGATTGCCCGCACCGAATCCAAAAAACCATTTCCGCAATCTAACTTTATTTCCTTTATCCAACCATCTTTCCGGTAACCATACTTCTGGTGCGGGATAGATGTCTTCATTCCTATGTAACGACCAAGCGGTCGCACTAACAGTCGTACCTCCGGGGATGTTTGGATACCTACCCAACTGAACCCCTTCGCTGGGAACCACTCTTAAATGAGGGCCTAGGCCAGGTGGGTGTAGCCGAATAGTCTCCTGAACCACAGCATCGAGGAACGGTAGAGTATCAAGTGCATTAGCACGATCTTGAATACTATAAAGAGTTGAAAATTCCTCTCGAAGTCTTCTTTGAGCATCCGGATGTCTCGATAATTCTAGGGTTACCCAAGTCATGACGTTTCCAGCACCTTCATTACCTGCCACAAGATGATCTAGCATTTCCGCTGCCACCATTCTATCAAGCCTTCTAGGATCTGTAATGTTCTTCCCTAAATTCTCTCGTAACGTAGCATAAACTGTCGGCCATTCTTCTAATGAGGCTTCTGTGTTGTCGTTCTTACCCTTTTCGATCACAGATCTTGCCATATTACACATGTTACTGCAAAAATTCTCAATTTCTAGCTGGGATTCACGAACTGTATCTGGTACAAGTTTTATTCCCAGGCAAGATGCGCATTTGCGGACCACTGGAAAATAAAACCAGAAAGTTCCATCTAAGGATTGAACGAAGGATTTGAGGAAGTGGTCCCTAGCATTGGCATCCTCGACGAAATTTGAACCAGCATTCAGCCCAAATAAGTAGCAGCTAGTGATATCGTTGCTGAGTGCCTGTGTTTCGGGCTGCATGTCAACTGCCTTTCCATCACGACTCCAAATTTCTGCTTTCCTTTTAAATCTCTTAACCAAAACCTCGTCTAGAATTCTGCTCAAGACTTCTGAGCACTCAATACTCGATTTAGAATATACCGGTATCACCATACGTTTATGCTTCGCATGCATAGCACCAGATGTCATCTTGAATGAAAAAAGTTCTCTGTTTAAACATTAGATGAATTAACTTATTATCGTAGTTCGAGCATGTAGCTACCCATAGAAATCGAAGTTTTGGTACCATGGCGACTTATCAAAATGATATATGGTAGCCACGCCGTTATCAATGCAATTTATACTTAGTTCGGAAGGTCCAAGGCGGATAACGGGACCAAGTTTCTTGTGTAAGTCGTATCGCATACGATGTTCCCTTTCTGTATAGCGAAGCCACAGTATCCAGAGTTTGGTGAAGGGGGCGAGAAGATGGGCATTGGGGATAGCCGAGAGCGGTGACAAAAAAGCGGAATAGAAGAGTTGTGTGAGCCATGTAATGATGGCTACGGTTCCAGTAAGTACTAGTAAAGATGGCATTTGAGCAACTGTTTGGAAGGCTTTGTGCTAGCGTATATTCAAAACAATAGTACGAGGCTTGTCAGTGACATATAAGTTGTGCTGGAGGTGGGGTAACGGTAGGACCAAGGCCTTGATACCTTCCTGCATTTGTTAGGGTGTGATTGCAGACGTCATATCTACGAAACATGTAGCACAGGTCCCTGTGATCAACCAAATTTAGCGCACAAATGCTGGAAAGTACGCGTACGGCCGCAATCTACTACTACTACTACTACTACTACTACTACTACTACTACTACTACTACTACTACTACTACTAAACCACAGTAATATCAGTTAGTAATAGCCTGACGATGTAAGAACAACAAAATTTTACCGCGACTTATCACAAGTTAACGATTAAGCTTTTAATAATTTTAATTAAAAATGGGTTTTATTGTTTAGGTAACAACAGCTACTCTGATGGGACTGTTTCTATAACACCAACTGCATCGAAATATGATTCCATAGTGGGGATGAAGGGACTTCCTTCCTCGCAGTAGCGATAATGCTCGAACTGATTCGAAACTTCATTACCAAAAACGTCTGTTACATTATCGTACTTATAGCAAGCATCATGCTTCTTGCTCCATTCTACAAGCTTATCGAAACTTCGACACTGTCGTGTTTGAAACTCAGCATACTTCTGCCTGTAGGGCTCAGGCGGTAATTGATACCAGGGAGTATCGTCCGCGTGACAATAAACGTCCTGTAGTAAAGTATCTAGGCAGTGAAGTACGTGAGAATACGGGCGATCAGGCTTTTCACCTCGCTGAATTTGCGAAGTCCATCGATACATTCGTTTCTAGTGGGATTTATTAGCTGCTATATTTGTAGATACGGTTCACAATCTTACCAAGCAGTGAAGTTGATGATAAGCACCAAGCAGATACACCCCTTGTGACTGATCCCAAGGGAAGCGTTGGGAGAGCGGTAATCCGTTTTCATGAGCAAATTCGTCGGACAAGCGTATGGCACCTGGACTAATATCAAGTGCATTCCATAAACGATCGCGTTCTTCGTCGGTGCCTATGGCTGGGCCGTACTCTGTGCTAGAATATATTGGCTTAGGAACATTTCGCTCCAATTTTGCTTTGTGAGTTAGCAGGGTCACAAGTATGCTTTGGAAGCCTACCCCATCGGGATATTTCTGAACTATCATTAGTTTTATTGACGCTTAGGCGTGGAACTTCGATTGTTAAGATAATGTTCAGCACAAGGGATACAGCAAGCATCCCCGTAAGTATCATAGTGGGCACTCTAGGACGCCTCGAGATGGCTTCATTTCTTACACCAATAGCAGGGACATCTTCATCGAGTGTCTCGCTGTCATCCAGTAGGTGATACTTCTCGGATTCCATTGTATTCTACTAATACCGAGACCCCAGGACTTCAATTATCATGTCAACTTCGTTGAACTTGATTTTGGGGAACAAAGCTCTTTTAAATTTCTGTATAGTGGGTCGTAATCGTCTGCTGCAGGAGCGTCTATTGCAATGAACATAGATAAGACTAAAATTTTCTATCAAGCCCCACTACTTTAGGCTTGATAAATAAGCTGCCGGCCTTCACATGTTTTGTCTAGTCGATTGTATCTCTCGATTTCGTGCATACTGATGACCTCAGCCTATGCACCATACATTGGATAAGTTGTTACAGACATCTCGGGCCAACAAATAGCATACTTCAAACTCAAACACAAAGTAAAATCAATATCTGGTAAGATCTACAAGTACTACCCAAAATGGTAGTAACTCCGCCATGATGAACGGCGTTGGATAAATAGACATGGGTAGTTTTCATATACATAGTATACACGAGACGCGGCACGCATGTAGAACAAGTATTTTTAATCGGAGATCCAAGAATATTGTTACTAAATTAACCTATTTCAGAAGCGAGTGTGATGTCAGGGCTGCAGCTCTGTGCGGAATGTGCGTGATATCTCTAGCATTATCATACACAGCCTCGTTACCAAAATTGATGAGCGTTCCACGTCGTTATTCCCTATTCGCTGGCTTGTCCTTTCACACGGTCAATCGACACCTAGGTAGCTATGGTAGTAACTGGCTCGGGCTCACCAACTGGGGTTCATTTTTGGTCCTTAATGTAGTCAATCGAAGCTTCGGTAGCCATATTAGCAACTGCTTCGGGTTCGCTGACTAGAGATCTTCTTTGGCCCTTAACGTAGTCGATAGATTTCTCATTTGCCATCACTGCGACCTCTTCTGGGCCACTGGTAGCTTCATACTTGATTTCTGTTAAGGTTGTTCTTTCAGTGAGTAGATCATGCTTACAAGCGGTACCGCGGCAACGGCAGCTACGAAAATAGCAGCGATTGTGATGATGCGCATTTTTAACTAGGTCAAAGCCAATTCCAAAGCGATATTAGAAAAACCTCGATGGATGGTGAAAGAAGAATGTCTCAAATAAAGAAGATGGGGTAGAAGGACATGTTAAATACTTCGAGGGGTGTCTAAGTTCTTGTTATCAGTCAAACATTAAGGTTCATATTCCATAGTGCATACTCGATGCAAGTATGCGCTCACGATTCACAGAAAGTGCTGTTCACAGTGTAGGTAGATCTGCTTTAGTCAATCTATGAAAAATCACAGCCCGGGTAGGACTAGAACTGTTTTCAGCTATGGGGGTGTATAGGTAGGTCTCTGGGCCGTTTAATCGGTTAGATAGTAAGGCTGACTACTAATGCGGTCAAAAGTCAACGGCACGCTAGGAACGGATCGTGTTGACCGCCAACCCGTCGACGCATCTAGGAGTCGATTGGTGCACTTGATTTTGATCGACTGCCTCCAGGCGTGCAAACTCGGGCGTAGGACGCTTGCCAAGATTTCCTGCCACACACATTATAAGCTGCCTCACACCATTACAAGGCCCCATAAAGTGTAGCGAACTGATAGGTAAGTAAGTTGGGAGAGTTAAAATCAAATTGATCCGCTTTACGGCGACTTAAATGGCCAAGGCGATTGCGTAACGCAATTTCCTAGTTACATGCCGAGAACGTCCATTTTTCTAGTGTCCCTTTAATGATCCTTCTCATCAGCGAGTAATTGGACCTTCGTTTTCAAAGCTTTGCATGAAATGATTTCACTGAGACAAGAGACTCTAGCCATGGAGGACGACCGTAGGCCTGTGGTTAACATTACTACTATAATATTTTTGATATTCTCCCTTTTGACTGTTCTTATGCGACTGTTTACTAAAGTAGCAGTCCTGCATACACTAGGACTTGACGACTGGGGAATTCTGCTTGCTTTGGTATATTTTATCACAAAAAGATCGCGAATATGCTGATAAGTGTTCAGAGCTTGAGCGGAGGTCAATCTGCAGCCACAATAGTTGCTACCTCTAATGGGCTAGGCCAAAGATGGAGTTCTCTCAGTAGCACCGAGCGCATCAATGTTCAGAAGGTAATTAATGAAAAACTAAATACATGTCGAATGTTCTGATCATTGCACAGGCCGTATACGCTTCGTCTCTACTTTTCATACCCGTCATGGCAATAACGAAGCTTTCTATTGTATCCTTCATCCACAATCTAGCCCCGCTATCCGGTTCGAAAAAGCTCTCGTATACATTTAGCATAGTCCTTGTCACATGGTGTATAGCTTCCGAAATAGCAGGATCACTGCGGTGTGAAGCTCCTGCGGTTTGGTCATTCTCAGACGGCGAATGTTACGACGCAGTGAGTGTGCAGAAATCATCACCAGTAGAGCATTTTAACAAATGGACAGAGAACTTTTTGGACAGCATATTCCGTCGTCAACATGGGTACAGAGTGGCTGTTGATTTTATGGCCCGGCTACATTATCTTCCAGCTTCAAGCGAGCCTTGCGCGACGAGCATTTTTAATAATTTGCTTCAGTTGCCGGGTTTTGTCAGTATAAGCTCATTTGTTTTTACAGCAATTCTAATGATAACAGCGTTATCGGAGCTATTATAGCACAGCTGTCTCTTTTATATTCAGCCAACATTGACGCTGATATCTCTTTCGAAAGGTGGCAATTAACGATTGCCGTTCAGTTGGTCCAGTGTCTATCCATTATGACAGCATGTATACCTTACCTGCAACCATTTCTAACCAGTATCAAATCCGGTATGATCCGACCGGATGATATGCGCAGGCGCGAGCAATCCTCATCCGCCTACTCGTACGAAACTAACAAAACTTTTCGCAAAAAGTCAAGCGGGCAGAACACATTTCTAAGCACATCGGCGATCCCGTTACGCCCTCTCCACGACGGGAGCAACACTGCAGAAGTCACCGCCAATAGGACACGGGAGGATGCCGAGAGTGCCGAGACCACCCGCATAGAGGGAATTGGGATGGATACAACCTTTTCTGTAGACTTCGAGGCGTCACCCTATCAAAGATGACACATGTGAAACTAGGCGTTCAACAATGTTCTACTTCTATAGGGAAGAGATCAATCATCTAAGGCATATGACTAGGCAGCTCATTGCAAGCAGCGCTCGGTTTACAGAAAAATAGTAGCAGCTGGAGGAAATTCCTAAGGCTAATGGGGCATGAATAGTTCGTGTCTGGGAGAAGAGTTTGATTATTCATTGGATAAAACTATGTGTAGCTGTATTAAAAACCAGCTAATTCTCACACGTCACCGTCAAAATAAAGTTTAGCTGGGCCGTAGCTGCGCACTAGCTGTGCGACCATTCCCCCAAGGTACTTTAATGAATCGCCGATGACCCATCTTTACGCTAGGCACACTCAAGGAACTTGGAAGTGCTTTATATCGATCGACAGGATCGATGTTATTCTTACCTAGTTTGTTTTATGATCTGCTCTGCGGTGGTTACCATACGATCCCCCTCTCGGATGAAGATGTCTACCTGTCCATAGTATTGGAGTACCTTGCTATAAATCGGTAATTAGAGGCCCCATCACTTTCTCCATAGTAGAACCCCACTCCATCAATCCACCTTCCAAAACGAGGTCGAATACAAACAATCCTCTTGGCGAATATACGTACATCGCACCTTGCACTGAGGGCATCGAAGATCCATCTGAAACACGGCACGAGGGTCTAGGCTGAAAAGGAGAATTGTGCGTATGATACCTGAATAGCCCAAGGAATTTATGCAAATTGTGGCCGAAAACATCGGCGCCAACTTTGCCACGTTTATTCCCCGAGTTTCTTTGACCACCGAACACTAACGCTAGTAGAACCCTGCTTTAAGCTGCCATTAGACATACCTCCTTTTTGACCTAATATTAGACCATAGGGAAACACGCACCCTAGATCAAGTTTTTCGTGTTTCATTATTATAATTCTTCAACTACTGCGCATACAAACTAGAAGCCACTTCCTCTTTACTTCCAGTACCAAAAAATCTGAATACCATGAAGGAAAACACTGAGGTGGAGCTTACGTCTTCGTCGGATTTGCACCAGTCTCCAAGCTTCGTCGAAAGCTCTCAAGGGAGCCGAACGCAGGATGACCTGGATCTTTCGAGGGCTGGGAAGCGGCCAGTTCTCAAAGTCAGTTATATTTCGGCCTTGTAATCTAAGTTACAGCTAACATTGGTTAGCGAAACTTTGGATTCATGGCGATACTTGGATTCAACTGTCTCTGTTTGAATACCTGGGGTGGTACTTTGATGTATGCTTTCAGATTAGCGGCTTTTAAAACATGCTGACAACGATTAGTTCGTTCAGTATTGGATTTCAGAAGTGAGCCTTTGTTGAAAAGCCTTGATAAAACTTATAGTGGTACAGTGGAGGCCCAGCGGGTCTTTTCTACGGCTTTTTCATCGCTTGGATGGGGATACTAGCCACTTTTACGACACTTGCAGAGCTCTCATCTATGTAAGATGATGTGAAAACGTCCTGGGCGCATACTGAAATAGTCTTCTAGAGCACCAATTTCAGGAGGCCAGTACCATTGGGTGTACATGCTTGCTCCTTCACGCGTCGGTAAATCGCTCAGCTTTATGACCGGTGAGAAAGCAGCCTGCAGCGATACTATTAGTGATGATTTCAGCTTACCTGAGAAGGGTGGCTCACGGTCGCTGGCTGGCAAGGCGGAATAGCCTCCTCGGCATTTATCGGAGGGAGAATGATACAGGGGTTTGTCCAAGTTGTTGATTCACGATACGAACCCCAGCTTTGGCATTCAACTTTGTTTTTTTATGCAGTACTCCTTGTCACCGTTTTTATGAATTCCGTGGTTGGACCGAAGCTCCCTCAGGTAGAAAGCGTGCTATTGGTCGTATATATATTTGGCTTTTTCGGCGTTCTGGTTCCCTTAGTATACTTGGCCCCCCACGAAAATGCTAGTGAGGTTTTCACTATTTTCATCAACAACGGAGGCTGGAGCTCCCAGACATTGTCTTTTTTCGTGGGCTTATCTGCCTATGCATTTGTTTTTTTGGGTAAGTGCTGCTTTATTGATAAGTTAGTATTGTCATTAATATCTATCCCAGGCTCCGACTCTGGTTACCACGTACGTTTGAATAATGGTCTTAGGACTCAACCTAAAACTAACAACAATTGCAGATGAGCGAAGAAGTCAAAAATGCGGCCATAGTGGTCCCAAGAACTATCATCATGGGTATTGTCATCGATGGGATCGTCGCACTTGGGATGCTTTTAGCTGTATTATTCTCACTAGGGAACATCGATGTAATCCTAGCAACTAACTACGTCTTTCCTTTCATCGAAATCCTCATTCAAGCCACCAACTCCGTCGCTGCAGTCGCGGTTATACTAGTATTAATGATCATACTTCAAATTGGATTATGTCTAGCCATTATGGCTGCAGCATCTCGTCAATTATGGGCATTCTCTAGAGATAAAGGAGTTCCTGGATGGCAATGGATATCGAAGGTGAGTAAAGATAATAGTATATAGTAATTGAAAAGCTTATTTACTCTAGGTTGATCGACGAACTACGATCCCAGTTATATCTATCATTGTTACTATGGCGTGCTCTCTTCTTATCGGACTCATATCTATAGGTTCAGATGTCGCATTCAATGCAGTCGTATCACTGGCCCTGTGTAATTTATATGCGTCGTATCTAATAGCCTGCTCGTTATTGCTGTGGAGCCGTTGCACCGGAGGTGTCAAAGAAAGACCGGCCAACCAGGATCAATCCGAATTAGGCGACGGTCATGCTCTTTATTGGGGTCCATGGCGAGTACCTGGTATTCTTGGGTTGCTAGTAAACGCGTTCGCATGCGTATATCTTTCCATTGTGTTTTTCTTCGGCCTCTGGCCGCCAGCGACACCCGTGGAACCGTCTACAATGAACTGGGCATCGGTGGTAATGGCAGCCACGATGATATGTAGTGCTGTCTATTACCTTGTCTCTGCACGCCACACTTACACTGGAATCATCAAGGAAACTCGCAGAACAGATCTACAGCGCAGGGAAGAGAACGTGACCAGGGTGACAAATGAAACTTCGAGTAGATGACGCCAAAATATTTGAATTGATATCTCCAATTTGATTCTATCTTTTGGATCCCACGTAGGACAATGGCCATTAAGCTTAATTAAGATTCGCTATATGCTATAAATGAAACATGCAAGTGCAGCTGAATGCTGAAGCATATGAATCATATATCGGCTCAGGCGTGGAAACCACCGCACATACACGCACCCACAGCTCAACCTTGGACACGGCTCTGAACGAAGTCTGACGCCGGTATTATTCTGGTATGGTCTTAGTTCAGATGCGCTGCATTTGGTATAAGTTGGGCTTAATAAGCTACTGTAAGTTAGTACAAATTATTAAGGAGTGAATAGGTCGAACTCTGAGCTAAAAGTATCATTACCGTGGTCGAGGGTCACACGACTAGGAGAATCGGGGGATGAGTAAGAAAGGCAACGTACTTTGATCGCCTGTATTGTAAGAACTTTGGTGTTCGCACTCTCGATATTGGCAGACGGCTGGTGCTGCAGAGAGTCCCCGAAAACCACCGCAGTCTGGATACAAAGTCAGCCCCTTCTGACTCAAGCATGAATAACATATATCTCCCCCTCTTTTCCCGTTTGTTTAGAGAATATGGTCATCTTACGCGAAAGTTGTTGCCCGGACCCAAGTTCAAGAGTGCCCCGGCCGTAGCCTGCAAGTAGAATATTGCTGTTCGGGCGCTGCCCAGCCGCCCGCTGAACTGACCCCGCCATGGTCTACGCTCCCTCCTGGCTTGCAGGATCGATGCTTCCCTGTTGGTAGCCAGCAAAGCTGACGTGATAGCCTACGCCCTGGACGGCAATGTGTACTAATCATATACGCGGAACTAATTCCGTAAGTCAATGGATGATTCATATCCACTTAGCCTACAGACAATAACTTGCAGGGTTGTTGAAGGCGTGTATCCGGAGCGCCAAACTGCGGCGCAGAATTATTCATTCACAGCTCACGTAATTCGGCCTCTAACGCCGAATGAAAGTAAGCATTATGTCGTGATAGAAATTTATTGTTAGTCTATCAACGCGTTTATAAGAGACCGCCGACCTTGGCTAAGATCGGCAAAGCTCTTCCTAAAGCGAGCGTCCAATCATGTACGAGATCTATGTTCTTAGAGATACAATCTAAAAAGCGTAAGGAGATGAACCCACTGCCTTTCCGTATGGCAATCAATCTAACATTTTGTTAACATAGTTGCAATTCGATAACAAACCATCAAACCTTTTAAGTTTATAAAATGAAACTCTTTCACTCACTAGCGGTCACTTTTGCCACCGTGGCCCTTGCAATCCCGGCTGCAAATCCACTTGAAGCTGCTCTTGAGGTTAGATAATGTAGGGCATCTGGCTGTAAGTTTAGGTACTCTGTGGTATGGATCAAAGCAGATGGACAAAATGTTAATGTTGTATAGCTGTATGTAGCTTTTCCCAAGAGTGTTGTAGCCGCGTCTGTACCACGGATCGCGGCTGCGGCTGCAGGAGGTGCCAGTAAACACCGTTAAACACCGTTATAAACTGCAATTGGATGGTGGAAGTATTACAAATCATGAATTGGGAGAATAACAGTTTACCGACGTTGGCCTTCTCTTTCATGCGGCGAGCGCCTTTATCTAGAATACTTCGACCTCTATCTCGCAGTTTCAGGGTGAGGAATTTGTTTAGTAACTTTACTGACCTCTTCTATTCGAATAAGAGCAGTCTCTCTTGAGCTTTCGGTCTTATCTATGACGCTTGGTTCTACCTTTGAAAACTACTACTATGCCTTAGCTATTCATATTCCACTCCGATTGCCTAAATTTTGCTTTGCAATGACTCTGGAACGCGAATGTTCTGGTACATTTTACAATGAGATCATTGTAACTGTGGATCTTTGAGTGGTACTTCGGCGGTTCGTTGGCTACAAGGTTGCAATATTAAATAACCCGGATTCATCATTTGGTTGTCTGCTAGCTTCCTTAACATGGAATCTTCCTCCATGCCTAAGGGTAGATTTCCAAGATTGACGTCTGCCATGTTTAGAACCTATCATCATAAGGGTTGTAAGATTGCCTCCCTGATAAGACCCCATAAGGCGACATTTTAATACATGCCTGTATTTACGGCTCCAACTTGCGTGTGTAGGAAATCGATATTTGAAGCAATTTCATTCGAAGCTTAGTTAGGGAATGTAAGCTAACCTCCTGGATTTGCGCTTTGTATCAGTCCATTGTTCCTGCCTACCTATCATTGTTTTGCATATATCTACTGCGCTCAATAGATACTTCAATGGTTATTTTGATCGTTGAAAACCTGCTCAAGCGTACATTGTTTATATATACAATCAGAATGGTCATGGGATGATGGTGTGAATGAGTAAGGCGATAAGATTACGTATATGTGAAAGCTATTTACAGAAACGGGTTCACCGAGGAGATCAGAGCTTTGCGAACGATATAACACTTGTGCTTAAACTACTTCGTATTTCCTCTCTACCCTGATTCCGCCTTTCTGCTCGTCGAGTTGACCTTGGCGAGCGTATTCCTCGTTATGAAACCTGTGAGCATTAGTTTAGAATGAAAGTTGAGTTTAATTTTTACGGTAAGGGAGACTAACCCTTTGGTGGATGAACTGCTGTTGGTCGTATCTTCTCCGTGCCTCCAGCTACTAAATCTTCCGCGCATCGAGTGATACGGCTTCGAGGGTGAAGACTGTCCACCAGAGGTGTCTGATTTATGACCACGCCAGCTACGCAGCAAGCTGTTCAGTGCGGACCCAGAGTCTATAAATAGTGGCCGAATGGTAACTAGGCAGGCAGCAAGGATTCCGAGAGCCGACTCGATGACGACCCAGTAGAAAGTCGGCGCGAGAATCCACGTAATATCCGCACCATCTTGGCTCGCAAACTCGGACTGAATTGTATATTGAGAAATCAAGCGCGCAATGCTGGCTAGCACAGTAAGTATACCTAGTAGGAAGATACCACTGATCGCCCACTTGCGCCGAGTGGAGAGTTGCAGCCGCCAAATCATCGGAATGGGCAGGATGAGGATAGCGATATCGAGAATCATGTCGGTCCACGAGTGGGATCGGTACATTGGAAACTCGTCGATACAGTTTGCGTTAATTCCGTTACCGCTCCAATTAGACTCGATAGGTAAGCACTCGAGCAATGAGACGAAAAAGAAACTAATCGTCCACCCGATGACTAGGACGATAAGAGTCCACAGGCAGACCTTAAAGATCCGGCCGCGAAAGAGCCTGTCAACAACTTTGTAAGCGATCGCTGACACTTGCCTTCCTGTTCGTGGAATTCGAACGAACCTTTTGTAGAAATATAGAACGGAGAGCTTAGTACAGCCAAACGTCACCACTTGTGTTAGCAGAGTCACGTAGCTAGCCTGCGCCGCAGAATGAGGTCAGTACCATGTAGGATGCTTGCTTTCTCTTGGTTTGTATGGGTATTACATACCTTCAAATAATTCTCCGTAGAGTTCGTGTAATTTGGTGAGCCGTCCGGCTTGATCGAAGTGTGGGTTCCCAATCCTCCTTGTGCAACAGCTAGGGTCGACAATTAGTTGACTAAGGCTGTAGAGGTCACGAACGACACCTCTGGTATGGTTTTAATATACCGTATATCATAGCTACCGATGTACCTAGGGCAGAAACCTAAAGCAATCCGCAAGTAAGTTACTCTGAGGTGATTTGATTCTTAGAAAGGGGGGAGGCAACCTACCAATGCCGGTATCATGAGCCAGTCATCCGGGCCAAATTCCTGCTTATAATGCCATCTCACATGATACCGTAAGATAACTGCAACTGTAGGAATGATGGAGAATACGATTGCGATCGCATACATTTCCCCTGGCGACTGGTCCATGACTGTAGGAAGCTGTATGAAAGAAACGACGAGTGCGACAGGTTCGAAGTAATGGGTTCACAAGACTGGCAGAAAAAATGATCGGTTGAAAGGAATTGACGGCCTGATTCGTTTAATATCGAGAGGAATGACTCTAGGGTAACAAAGTATGCGGCGCTCTGCTTTGGCACGGCAGCTAAGATTTGCTATACAGGCTGTTTTCGTAGGGGCGGCACATTATTTGAAACAATTAGTGTTCCTCTCTGCCGGTAAGGAAAGCTTAAATTTGTGGACGAGAATGGAACACTCTTGCCATCAGGAGTCAGGACTACGTATAGGAGGGTATCGACGCGATCTACAGAGATTCAGACAAGGAAAACTGCAATAGCCGGGGTTGACGCATCGAATTAGAGTTTCGGCGAATATACATGTAATTTGTATTCGTGCATACAGAGCCAGTAATCGTGCGGGGCACAGAAGATTACCTGCATTTGATAGGTCATATGTTGTTCATCTGTTGACGGAGTCATTGGGAGACATGCATATACTTTTTTCTTTTCTTTTCTTTTTTTTGAGTTCCAAGTCATATTCGGAGCTTACAGGGCCTACGGCGACTATTATCCACGCGGGGTGCCCTGCTGCTTGGCGAATAAGCTTACCTTAGATCAAGCTTCG
>JANIPN010273316.1:13365-28322 GCA_027478595.1 Erythroxylum anguifugum | reverse complement strand
GCCTTTCTACGAAGCAAGACAAGGGAGTGCTTTCAGTAAGATAAATCTAGAATCACATAGAAGTACGACATGAACTCCTGAACCATTCAAAATCACATCCACGCGACGTATATCCATTGTATTCTTCGACATTCGAGAACAATGGTGTCGATGAATTCAGGGGACAAATTGAAATCTACCGCGCTCCAATAGGACAGACGATGCCGACACCTTGATGCTTACCACTGAGCCGAGATGCAACACTTCAGAGTACTGACATCCATACAATAGCGATGAGAAACCCAGGAGGGTCAACAGTCACCAATTCTGGCCGTGGCATATCGTGGAATTCGCGGTAGACGGACTCTCTAGCGAAGCGTATTCGGCACCGCGAGAGATGTAAATGACATTGTAATTGCCTCACGTGATATGGCCGCCATACGCATATACAGCCTGGATAAAAAAATCACTTGGGAAGGAGGACTAAGACTAGTCCTGAGGTCGACATTGGAATTGCTCCGATCATGCGATTTTGTTGCTCTGGAGTTGAAGTCTCGCTGGCGAATTCTCACTGAATTATTGTTCAACGGCAACGGGCTCTCGGCCCGGTCCGGGAGAAACTCCGAGGCCGAATTAGCAGCAAGTCGGACCCCTGTAAAGCAGCGGCTGGACGCGAAGCTCAAATTTCTCCGAGCAAAGTAAGTAATGTTCGACTTTTACTACATGTATGTCACATCATGGCTCCATGAAGCAGATCAGCCAGCTTGACGACAGCAACTGGAGCGCTGAACTCGACACGAGATGCGGCCAAGCATGACATCGCTCGTGCTCCGGCCGCGATGGTCGCTCCCATCATTCCCTTTGCCACGAACTTCATCTACGACCTCCCCATCACCATTCTTCTCATCCTCGCATCCCGCCTCAACACAACTCTCGTGCATTCATCGGCAACCTCGAAGATATGTCGCTACTTCAAGACGCACAACCAAAGCATTGCGGGTGAAGCCCGCACCCACCGCAGCTCCTGCCGCGAGGAAACGTCGGGCAGCGCCAGCCATCCAGAACAGCATCGTGTTCAACCCACCCCCAACCGCGCCCTCTCCCTATCAGACTCCACCGCTATTCCTTCCACTCTCAGATCCGCGTCGGACCTTACTTGCCCCGGTCCATGCTCATCAAAACCCCTACCGATCTACCGCGTCTGCATCTAGTGAGCAAAACGAATCCGATGCGGATCTGCCACCAGCCTTCCGACCTCCTACCGAGAAGAAGTACCACCTAGGCGCGAAAGAGATCGAGGAGATCCGAGAAAAGCGCACGAGCAATCCATGGGTATGGACGCGCAAGCGTTTGGCGGAAGAATATGGCTGCTCAGAGTACTTTGTGAGCCTCTGTGCGCAAGCCGTTCCCGCTCGCCAAAAGTGGCATCAGCAGAACCTTGAAGCGGTCAAGGCACGCTGGGGCCCCAAGAGGCAGAAGGCTCGCGAGGAGCGAGAGAAGAGACACAAGCTGTGGCAGAGAGATGAGTGATCGGGCGCCGGCGCGAGTTTATATAGTACGTTGGGTGGCTATGAGGTCAGCAAGCGAGCGATGAGAAGGTGGCAGAGCGGTGAGCGAGATGCCTGCCAGTAGCCACGGCTATTGCCACTGTGTATCATAGTTGATAGGGTCAGCATCTTTGTATCATAGACGGAAAGAATAATCATCACACATCTGTTACGCCAATAGAGGCGTCGCAGATCAATGAAAATACATATTGAATTACTAAGATGTAAGTCTATTGGTCCGTTGAGAAGTACAGACCAAACCGAATGTTTCTACCCTGAATACTGGAACGATGCTTCGTCTCTATGTCATTAAGAATGACTCAAAAAAGTCAGATCCGCTCGAGGGTACCGGGAAACACTATATGGAAGTGATGAGAAAATCGATCCCGTTCTCAATCATCGCATTGAGCAAGACAAGATACAAGCATGCCTGGAGCAGAAGGAGCAAACAGCGCAAAAGCTTCTACTAAGCTCTGTCACTCGCATGAAGGCTCTTCAGAACACCAACTGAGGCAAGCTCGAAGCAGGTTTTTCATGTATTACAAGATTGATTCACGAATAACCGTGTGTGAGGAATACTCTCTAACTCACTAACCTTCATTTTACAGGATATTTGCGGTTGTGTCAACTCGCCTGCCATGAAAGAGAAAACGGTGGACATACTTTTCATTGCAGTTGTTTGGTGAACAATCGGGGAAAATATTCGAGAGACATCAGGATATTTCTCTGGTATGATTATCGGATACCATAACCTACATTAAGCATACTAGTATGCGTGGTAGAGAAAATCGAATATCATTTGTGCACCGTTAATGGTATATGATGAAAAGGTCGACTATTACCCGGGCAAGAAAGCAAAGCATCTCGGTAGACTTTACCTTAGGCAGATACGGACGTAGAGGGAATTAGACACAGAAACATAATTTTCCGTTGCCATCTTTCATCGACGGTTCTAGTTTAGTTCTTACTATTAAATGCAATGTGTTTGAGGTCTGAAACCTAGCTTCGGTGACACATACCATACATTGATTAATCTCTGAGAGGCCCATGCTTCAGTCTCATTACTTTGCTGACCCATTCATATGCTCTAGGAATCACTCCCCAAATAAATTCACCCCTTCTGTGCTTGGCTAAGAGGCGGGACAAAGTGGCCATAAATCAGGCATCAGAAACTCATATGTTTCAAGGATGCTAGGCACACATTGAAACATTGTGAGCAGTCTAGAAGCTGCCCTGTTCATTTCAATATGACATCTCTGCCATTAAGGACTGTGTCTCAAACCAATCGGATCATTCTAGAAATGCTAATTCGGGCCTACCTAACTTCTCCTCGGAAGCAGCCCGCAACGATCAGGGCCAAGATCTGCGTTCAGCTGAAGTGACGACCCGTGATCCTCAAGCTAGCGATATTGTCAGGATTGGCCAATCAGCTCACCGCACTGCCTAACCTCGATTGATCAGGCACCTACGTGGCGTCGATGCCGACTTTCGGGCACGGACATGGGTCCTGCTCGAGGACCAGCCGCCGGAGATGCCGAATCAACCACCTTGGCAGCATCGCCGCTCGCCGGCTGATGCGGTACGCGTCTGTCTGACTTGCGACCGGCGTTGACGGATGATCGAGAGAGAGGAGCGATGCGAATGACGCCTCTCACACGCGTCTCATAGGGTTACCACGTTGATTCGGCTGAATCCTGCCATCATACTGCCCACACGTCGACTGCTTGCTTGGCGGCCACCCCGGTCCGCAGCCTCTCCCCGTTGGGGTTGCGGCATATTCCTTCGTTCTCTTCCTCCCCTCCTGCAGCCTCGCTTATGCGTGTTTCCAAGGGAGGCTATGGGTGACAGACGCCCCGTGCCGTCGCCACCTCACCACCTGCTCCACTTCTCATCATAACGTTATGGGCGTACAAAAACTAGGGCGGTGGCAGTGCTACCCTCCTGGCAGGTGCAGACGACATGAGTCTTACGGCTGACGGGGCTATTGCGGTCAAATGTTCCCAGCCTCAGATCCCCTTTGAGGTACCGCGCTGCGTCGTGTGCGCGAATAAACTCCACCTTCCACGACTGAGCACGGCAGTCAGGGTTGGACCTTCGTCGGGCGTACATGTGCAAGCCTCCTGTTTGGCAAACGCCGGAAGGAAGTGCCGGTGCCCGATTGACGTGGGCGACAGATTTCCACTGCGCAACGGCCGCGCAACGAGCACGCGGGCTGCCACATCAGTTTCAGATCCAATGCCGATGCGCAAGGCCCGGCTTGAGCCAGGGGTCAGCAAGATGAGCACTGCGGGTATAGTTCGGCTTTTCCGATGCGAGCCTTTCGTCGGACCCGTCAGCTTCCTTCGTCATCAGCATTATCTCACGACTGACCCCGGCTGAGGGCGTCCAACGGTCGTCCCCCAAACCTTTCAGGCCCGTCCAATGGGCCCTCGCCGAAGGAACACTGCCCAATCTCCACAATCTTATTCTCCCCAGCGCCGGCGGGCTATGATCGGGCAAAGTTGCTACCAAAGCGCCCGAGCGATCGCAGGATGACACATTGCATTAGGTCGGGAATTGCGAGTTGCATGCTTTCCCCCGGCGGAAACAGTCGAGCCCACATCATCTGCATGCCACTCTCCATGCGGACGCGCAATCTTCCTCCTCTTCTTCCTCTTCGTCGCTATCGCTCTTTCTTTCCCCCGTAGAGCGAATATGGTTGCCAGGCAGCCATGTGCGCAGGATCGCTTGTGTGGCAGTGACCCTCTGTGTCGGGACCATCTCGCGTGGTTTGGCCGGACGGGAAGAACCCCCCCGGTGCCTGTCTGCCCTTACAGCCAGTCACACCCCCACCCTCCACCCCTTCCCCCCTAAAGGACGGAAGTCCCCCTGTGCATACGAACGTCCGCAGCGGGAACAGTCTAGACGTCTCTAGTTGACTTCGGCCCGTTGCGCCGCCCCGGGGAATGAGGCTGTACAGCGGCGATCCCACAGCGGGAAGCTCCCCCCCTCTTTTATTTCCCCCCTAGCAGCGTCAGCACTCTTTCGCAAACGCACTCACGCATCAGCCATCCCTTTGAGGCATGGCGCCCTCTGCCCAGAAAAAAAAAGAGTCATCGATGGAGGGACTGCGTGCGTACACAGTAGACCACTGGCTGCTCAGTAATCTCGAAAAGGGCACTGGGGATCTGCAGTGGTCGGAACCTTTCCTCAATTGACCGCTTCGGTCACTATTTGCAAGACGCGTGCGGACACCGGCGGTCCACCAGATCGCATCGGTGCGGCGGAAGACGCCCAGCAACCGGGTCTGGGGTTGGTGGAGAGCGGTGAACTGGGGGGGGGCTTCCCAGAGGATAAGAAAGTTGCCGAGCCCGACCGCTGTAACGCCAGCCCCAAAGGTGGAGGTCTGGGGATGCTCCGGGCGATTTGGTGAAGTCGGAAGCGGTGACCGTTGATGCGCCCTGCATCTCTAGCGGCTGCATCCGGGACACCCCAAAGCCGAAGAACATGCTCCCCCCTGTAGGTTGGCACATGGCTGTCGTTACGGTCGGAAGACCCGATCGTGCACGAAGAGCGATGAGCGCTGCCTAACGATATACAGCCCGGTGGGAAAAGTTGATCAGCCGCTCTCTGGCCGAGATCGCAGGTCGCAAGGACCTCCCTTAGAGGAGACACAACGGGAATACAGAGCGCCGCCTCTTCCACCATCCTAGTGCCGCGCTTCCCCTAGACATCCCTTTTTTTTGATGCGTTCCACAAAGCGAGGTCGATCCGACTTGCCAATGCACGGGGCTCGGCTACTGTCGTTGGACCCCATGCATCCACCACGCACTTGCGTTCTGCGTCATTTCGAGTCCACAAAGCAGGCTTAGCGGCATCTGAGAAGAGTATGTCACAAATCGATTAAGTCGACAGTCTGCAGTAGAAGGGTGATTGAACCGGGGCTGTATCGTACAAGATCCGATGAACCAAACGCCATAGCTGATGCAGCTCGTTCCCCCTGCTGGATGCAGCCTTCCAGCCATTTCCAGCTATTACCAATTTTTTTGTTTTCGCGGAACCTCCGCCGCGCCACCATAAAAAATACCATGTAAGCTGTGAAGTGATGAAGCTGCAGGCTCAGCCTCATGCATACGGTGCCAAACTATCCTTCACTCGCCAAAGCATGGTGGTGAACGATTCCAAATCCGATGGGCCCCAGAGAGCAACGGGGATCGACTCTGGGCGTTCGTGCGGCTTCCCTTGCGAACTCCCGGTAAGAGCTCGTTGCGACTGCGCCCGGCTGGTGAGGAGCTGAACCACGCCCAGAGCCTGGTCGCATATGGTCAACCAACGTTGTATACTGTTTCGGATCATTGTGGCCTCGGATGCCAATCCCTCTGCCTCCGCGGGAACGCCGGGGGCGCTGTTGCCGACGTAGATCGCGAGAGGGTCCACCGATTGATGAAGCGTGAGCGTGAATAGCTGATTGACGTGAGTGAGCATGGTGGCCATCAATGAGAGGCCGGTGGAGTCCTTGCCACAGGTGTGGCATTCCAAGAAACTCTGGATGCTGTAAATGGCGTCGTTAGCTTCGAACACGAATGCTCGCAATGTCGTGTTGACCGTCAGCGCCGTTCGTAGCTGATCGATCCTTGTCAGTTGCCACGAAAGAGTGCGTGTGCAGTTGCACGCTTGCGCCGTCCAGGGAGGTTCCCCATAGTCGAAACCCGAAAGTGGATCTCCTGAAAGTACGGTGTAAGCCGGCGAAGATGCGCGAGCACTGTGCGTCCCGGGCGCCAACGAAGGTGAATACTGGGGGAAATCGTAGGCATCGTCGGTCGGGAGGTATGAGCTTAGACCACTGGCTCGTCGTCCCTCCAATGCGCTCGAAGATACCACATTGGAAGCAACGGTGTTCTGCGCAGGCTCCGCACTGGAGGTCATATGCGCGTACGATTGTGGGGAACTCTCGTAAGATATCAAAGTGTCAGGAGGAGAGGTGAGTTGTATTGGATCCGGTAAGGAGAGTGCTGACCGAGCGGACAGTTGGGATTCTGTTGAAGCGATCCATAAATCGGTGTCACCCGCCCAGCTCCATGGCGTATATCCGACGCCCATGGTCAACGGGGTAGCTTGACCTGCTGGACTGGCAATGCCAATACTGGATGATGCTGAGCCGCCTGAGGCGGGGACCAAGGGAAGTGGACTTGAATTCGACGATGTGATTGATAGTTTCCGTGACCGCTCCCGTTCGCTTTGCTCGGCTTCGAGTTGCAGACGACGCAGAGTTGATTTGTTTCGAGAGCCCTTTGGTTTGCCTATGCGAGACGCGAGCTTGTACACGCATTCCCAGCCGTTTGTTGCACACCTTTGGCATGGTTGCTTGCCTGTGCATCGCACCTACAAGCTTTAGCTAAACATAGGATGATGAAAGGAATACCAGCGTACCTTGCTCGAATGGCACGATTCACAAGCACTCTTTAGCCGTGGTGGCTGGGCGAGTGGCCGTTCTGGAGTAGTCTCCTTTGATGCAGAGCGGTCTCCAGTGGAATGGAGGCCAGTCATAGTGTCAGCGGTGCATGGGTCGAGACTTGAAAGCGGGAAGGGAGAAAGAGCATGCATCGGATCAACACGACGGGGCGAGACTGATATAGGAGAGGAGATGTAGGAAGCAGATATAGACCGCTCAGCTGAGATAGAGGTCGCCATCTATAGCCGTGTGAGAAAGCGAGGTCTAGGTATGTAAAACACCAGCAGGGGGTAAGACACTTGACATGGGTTGCGAGGCACCGATACAAGACGTTATTAGCCAGGAGAACAAGGAAGGGTGGTAGGGAGCGGTTGATCACGTCGAGTATGAAGTTGGGAAGTTAGTCAGCCCGTGGCGAGAAGTCCGTAAGAGCATGTAGCTAGACCACGTGTATTCGTGCGTATGTGGGAGTGTGTGGGTGTGGGGAGGTAGGGAAGGGCATCGAGGAGGGTTGCTCTCGTCGCCCAGCCGCAAACGGGTTTCTGGTATCACACCTCGAAGCTTAGTAGTTGAAACTGCAGCCAGGGACCGGAGTGCACGCATGGTGTGTAGTATTATTAGCAGACCTACCTCTCCAAATCGCTCCCATGTGGTCGAAGGAGTGCCAGACGCGCTCGGACCGCTGGCCGATCCAACATGCCGAACACTCCAACGCTACTGGGATCACCAATTCGCAAAGGGAGCCTGCTCGAGGCAGTATTTACCGTGCCGGTTCTGCTTCGCATAGAAGTATCGTGAGAGCCTACGTACGCGGTAAACATTGCACGCTCGAAGCAACTAAGCGGAGACGGAGCCATGTCCACAGCATGGTGCGTAGGCCGTTCGACGCGTGTTGCAAAGCGCATATCGGCCGTACTCAAGGCGCGCGGACGTACCACGGGCAGTCCAGCTGACTGTAGGTTTCCCGGGCCGTTACACTGAGAGGTACGCTCGTCTCACTCACTTCAATCAAGGCAGCCAACGTCGTGGTCAATGGCGAATGGACGAGGCGAAAGCTCGTTGGTGGTGGCCCCTGCTCCCGCTTCTAGGAGCTGGCTGGAAGCCATTGTTGGAACCACCAGCGCCTCCCTAAAGCAATGGCTCGCACCTGCCGGTTTGGTCCCTCAACTCGTAATTTCTAGGGCCAGTACATGATAGTGCCTCCATTGCGATACGACTTCAAGGAAAAGATTGCGGGATGGCCCGGGTGAGAGCATCGAGGATTATGCCATGTAATACCTCGGGTTGACTTACAACGTTATCGAAGCGGGAAGCAAGAGACGGACCGGGGAGGCTCCTTTGGTGGCTGCCTTCCTCTCCCACCCTACGGTTCCTCAGAACGGCTTGGTGTCGATAGTGCAACGGCGCTGGCTAGTCACCTGCTGCCCATCCCGATGGTATCTTGGGGCTCAGGCGAGGGGCGGGAAGAGTAGTATCCGTTGTTTTAGCGTGGAGCGGTGCATTGTCACCTCCTGGTGTTGCTCTGACCTTCCACCACTACCAAGCGGGGCCACGGGTACCACGTCTAACGTCCGTAGAGATCAGGATACCTCAATGTTGGCTCTCCGGATAGCCTGTTCAGCTGAGATGTAGTTGCAGTTGCTCTTGTTATCGATGCGTGCGAATGGCTGCTCCTC
Source organism: Erythroxylum anguifugum (assembly GCA_027478595.1). Taxonomy (NCBI): domain Eukaryota; kingdom Viridiplantae; phylum Streptophyta; class Magnoliopsida; order Malpighiales; family Erythroxylaceae; genus Erythroxylum; species Erythroxylum anguifugum. The sequence continues at coordinate 19,689 of JANIPN010273316.1, read as the reverse complement.
CCCAAGGTCGCCAATGCGGCCTCTAAGTGTGTGTTTATTTTCGGGCGTAAGGGAGGTACCCATCCTTGTCGAGGCCGTCTGGTCCATCGGCAGTCCCTACCATCGAGCCTATCGGTGTATTCCCCGGTAAGGCATCCCGGTGCAGCGGCACACAGTGCTGTGTAGTTTTCAGATGACGCATCTCCACTTCGGCCCCTTGGCCGAGAAGCCTGTGGTGCAACCCGTTAGCCGGAACGGATAGCCTAAGGGGTCGTTGGTGTACCGTGCTTATGGGGCATTGAGGCCGCAGTAGACGGAAAATGTCGTAGCAGCAATAAACCTTTCTGACGCGGACTTTTTCGCGCCGGCCTGTCTAGTTCATGCTAGACTTCCGTTTTCGGCGGGCCAGGCTGTTCCCTCGGAATGTTGCGAGGAGCGGCTCCGATGCTCAAGGCATTTCTCAGCCGGGCACGATGAGGTTCGTATTGTTTCGGGAGTCGAGCCTTTCCCATCACCGTCAAGCTTGGCCGGGGAAAGGCAAGCCCCATCTGCTTCCATTCATAGGTCTGCGGATCCACTGTTTGTCTTCGAAACTTGACCAGATCTAAAGCAACCGGTCCCTGTAGCCTCTGATTCGATCCCGTCATCAGGCCCAAACCTCGTCAAGGCCAGGCGAGCGTGGAGGCGCAGCGAGCGTACCTTAATGGGCGATTGCGGCGGAGCCTCGGCGCGGAGCCGCGGATCACGGTGTGTTTTCGGTGGTGTGTTAAGTGAGGATGGATGGATGGATGGATGGATGGATAGACGGGAGGCAAGAAGGTTAGGTAGGCGGGGAGGGGAGGAAGGGGGAGGGAGGAAGCGAATGGAAGGGGGATCCTAGCGGTCGCGCGCTCTGACGCTTTTTGCCGAGCGTGGGGCGTTCGGTTGTGAGAGGTGGGCAGATCTATTTTTGCCCTCGAGCTTAGTAGCGACGACTAGTACGAGTAGTAGTGGTAGTGGTAGTAGTAGCAGTAGTAGTCGCCGGGCTTTTGACGGATGGCGGAGGCGCGGGCGACATCATTCGCCGACCTCGGGCAAGTGCCGTGTTGATGATTGCGCTGACGGTGCCACGCGGGATCATGGACTCGAAACAGTTCAAAGAGGCCGCTCATGCGGCCATCGAGCATAGTGCGTTGGATGCAGACGCTGTGTGGTCACGGGACCTGAGTTTGCTGACCACGTTCCCGCAGTCACGAACTACTATGATACGATCGAGGAACGGCGGGTCATGGCCGCCGTGGAACCGGGATATCTGCGCAAGCTGCTGCCGACTTCTGCTCCGGAAGAAGGCGAGCAGTGGCGTGAGATCCAGGATGACATCGATTCCAAGATCCTGCCGGGTCTGACACACTGGTGAGTGCAAGAATCGTCCGAGATGGATCTGCCCGGTGGTACCAACAGTCGTCTCCAGGCAGTCGCCAAATTTCATGGCATTCTTTCCCTGCAACTCGTCATTTCCCGGCATCCTAGGCGAGTTATACTCAGCATCCCTCAATGGATCCATGTTCAATTGGATCTGTGGCCCGGCTGCCACCGAGCTTGAGACAATTGTACTGGATTGGCTCGCCGTGGCATTTGGTTTGCCCGAATGCTATCACAGTCATACCTCGGGCGGGGGCGTCATCCAAGGTAGCGCCAGTGAAGCTATTGTGACCGTACTGATCGCCGCTCGTGATCGCTTCCTTCGCGAATCGGTGGCGAAGATTGCCGATGAAAAGGACCGAGAAGATGCCTTCTACTCCCGGAGAAGTCGTCTTGTTGCGCTAGGGAGCGAAACTACTCACAGCTCAACCCAAAAAGCGGCTCAGATTGCAGGAGTTCGATTTCGCACCATCCCTGTCAAAGCCGAGAATGGATACTGCATCCGAGGTGAGGATGTTGCGGAGGCGCTGCAGCGATGTCGTAGCGAGGGCCTTGAGCCGTTCTACCTCACAGTTACCCTCGGTGAGTTTTGCCGGCCGAAGAAACCCTTATGATGCCGCAAATCTGACGCAGAACTAGGCACCACCGCCACGTGCGCCGTTGATGACTTCGAATCCATTGCATCTGTCGCTCGCGAGAACCCTTCGCTCTGGGTGCATGTTGACGCTGCTTTTGCTGGTGCTGCGTTGGTCTGTCCTGAGTACCACCATTACGCGACTCATCTCGGGCATTTTGATTCATACGACATGAATGTGCACAAATGGCTACTAGTCAACTTCGATGCATCACTTCTGTATGTTAAGAATAGGAAGCATCTGACTGACGCCCTCAGCATCACACCTTCGTATCTTCGCAATCAGCATAGCGACCAAGGCCTGGTTACCGATTACCGCGACTGGCAGATACCCTTGGGCCGACGTTTTAGGAGTCTGAAGATTTGGTTCGTGTTGCGGAGCTATGGCCTCAATGGACTACGAGCCTACATTCGCAACCATATCAAGCTAGGAGATCATTTCGCGGACCTAGTCCGCTCGAGGCCCGATCTGTTCGCAATATTCACGCCTCCGGCATTCGCACTGACTGTTTTGCAAGTGATGCCTTCAAATGCTGCTAATAACACCACCAAGCAAGCGGATGTAGAGCAACGGAATGCTCTTACACGTCAGGTCTACGAAACCATCAACGCGGAAGGAGAGATCATGCTCACGAGCAGTGTCATACATGAGTCTTATGTGATTCGTGTGGTCAGCTGCACGCCACGAACAGAGGAAAGGCATCTTCGCAATGCCTTTGACATCCTGGTACGGGTTGCAGAGCTGATGAGAAAGAACATGAACGTATGAGAGAGTTTAGATGATGGACGAGAGATCTACATAGTGGCATATAGTCGGAATCGGCCTAGACCGCATCACAACTATAATCATATGGATCCAGATCGACATACAGATCTAGCAAATGACCTTCCGACTCAAAATACTTAGTACTACTTCTTCACCAAAACAGCCGTCAGGCATATTTACCCCATTGGGAGAAGTTACCGCACCACCGATTTGCCCGAAATAGGTGCCACCCGCCCTTCAGAGCGCCCCGCTGCGAAGTATCTGCTTTCACAATCGCTCACCTCTTGGCGGTTTGACTGATCACACTCCTCAATTTTCGGGGTACGGAATCGATCTCACGATCCTTACCACTTCCCGAAGTGTTTCGTAGCTTCTTCAAGAGCAGCAACTGAACATGGCGGATTCTAAGCGCAGCCGAGTTTTTTTCGATATTGAAATAGGCGGCCGAAAAGAAGGCCGCATTACGTTTGAGTTGGTGAGCATTAGATCCAGACTGCGATGCTTGAATAGCGCTTACGCTAGAGCAGTATGATGATGTCGTGCCCAAGACCGCAGAGAACTTCCGCGCTCTCTGTACTGGAGAGAAGGGGGAGGGTAAATCGGGCAAGCCTCTTTGGTTCAAGGGTTCGATCTTCCACCGTGTTATCAAGTCATTTATGATCCAAGGTGGAGATTTCACGGCTGGTAATGGGACTGGAGGTGAATCTATCTATGGCGAGAAATTCGCAGATGAAAACTTCGAGCTCAAACACGAGAAGCCTTTCCTGCTGTCAATGGCCAATGCCGGACCGGGAACGAACGGATCGCAGTTCTTCGTGACGACAGTTCCAACTCCTCATCTGGATGGCAAGCACGTGGTGTTTGGGGAGGTTCTTGCCGGTAAAGGCATCGTTCGCAAGATCGAAAACCTCAAAACTCAGAACGATAAACCTACTCAGGAGGCCAAAATCGTAGACTGTGGGCAGCTCACTGGCGACGCAGCTGCAACAGCCGATCAGAAAACTGTTGATAGCACTGGAGATAAGTATGAGGAGTTCCCTGAAGACGAGCCTGGTCATGAGGAATTCACCGCCGAACAAATCATCAAGATCGCCACTGATCTGAAAGAGCACGGTAACAACGCCTACAAAGGCAGCGACCTCGTTGTCGGACTCGATAAATACCAGAAAGGCCTGCGATACCTCAACGAATATCCCTCTGCCCAAGAGAACGACCCAGAGGGTACCAACAAACAGCTTACGGCTATCCGATTCACGCTGCACTCCAATTCTGCACTCCTCCAAAACAAACTCAAGATGTTTGAAGAAGCCAAAACTAGTGCTAGCCACGCTCTGGAGCAGAATGATCTGTCAAATGCAGACAAAGCCAAAGCTTACTTTCGCCGTGGTACCGCTCAACTTGGCGTGAAGGACATGGATGAGGCATTAAAGGATTTGGAACAAGCTAATAAACTTGCACCAGGAGATGCTGCCATTACAAAAGAGCTCTCAACGGTGCGAAAGAAGGCTCAAGAGCAAATCCAGAAGGAAAAGCAGGCATTCAAGAAGTTCTTCGATTAAGGAGTAGCACGTTTGGATCAGAGCACTCCAATGGCATTTGCAGGCTTGACAGCGAGGCGTTGCATCAACAGGACCCGTGAATAGTCCATTAGACAATGCGAAGCTATTAGTTCATTCTCTAGGGCGCCCATGTGCCTGGATTAGACGCTCACTGTGCATTTAAAAACGCTGATGCTGCGCCGGGCCCGATGGCGCGGCTCTTGGCGCTCTGACTTCATTGCCGATTCGGGCTGCTCACATCGAGTGGAGTGCTGTCAGAATTCCAAGTCACGCATGTATTGAGAAGCGTAGAGCTGGAACAATACAGATGTAATTCTTCGCCCTCTTCTGCCTAATTCGGCAAATTCATCACGTCTTTGATGGCACAACATGGTGGTCGTGGTGGATTTCGATGACGAAGATTCGCCACAACACAAAGATGGCCTCCATGGGCTGGTAACACGTCTAAAGACACCGATAGCGGATCAGAATGCTGAATCCATGGGAGCTCCGAATGGATTTTCTGCCATTCTAGCATGCTATCCGTACGTGAGCATGGCGACTAAGAGCTGATTGTTAAGTCGTTGTTAGGGTTGCTGTACAGCTAGCAAGCTTTCTTGATCGCAACACGCTCCATGCACTATCTAGAACATGTCACCGAATAAGATCCAGCATGCTTCAGTTCCGAGACCAACTACGTGTGCAGTCTCTACGATGCTGCAACGATGAAATCGTGAATGAGGAGAACGGTTCCGCAGCTTATTCGGGATATCAAAGTTGGGATGTTGAGGGGAGTCACGGGGTATCCTCTTTGCACATCACTAGTAGCAAGATTGGACCTTGTGTTCGAGATATGGTAGGTCAATGCAGAAGGTGTGCGAGGTTTGTGTGCCGAGTAAGTACTTTCCCTTTTGTAATGTTCTTGAACGTCCCTAAGAAAACTATAAGAATTGCATCATGAAGGCACCGCCCACGCCCATGCTTCCCAACCGCTTGCGTCGGCTCTGTACATCATGTGTGCGCGCATCGCTGCCGAAACTTCTCGGCAGTATACTGCCTGCGAATACTAGACGTGATCAAGAACTCCCACCGCTGTCGCGCAAATGCTGCTGCTGCGCCGAGGAAGTCTTCATCTGCCAACCGTGCGGCCATGCCATTTCGAGCGCGGACGTCAACTATAGGCGCATCTGGGAGTGGCGTACGCGTTACAGCACGTACCTTGGTGGACTTGGAACCGGGATCGGCGAAGGGGCCGAAGGAGTGCAGTGTGCGCGAGATGATCGCTGCCTCGCTGCTAAGGATACTGAGGTCGACGTTGACCTGCGTGAAGCTGATCTCAGTGAGCTAGACTGGCGGTCTGAAGATCCGGCGATGCGTGCCATGCTACGTTCGATTGCCGATGCCGTCCACGCCTCGCACGCTCCCTCAGCGGTGGTCGAGACGGCGTTGGCAGGATCATCCCATGCGAGTGATGAGAGCCGTGCGGCGCCGCTCACTCTCGAACGCTGGGAGCAAACCGTGGCCGATCTCGGCGAGAAAGCCGGCTACTACCGCCAGGAGGTCGAGGGGATTGGAGGCATCGTGCGGACGAAACTGAAGAAGCGTATCCGTGTGGCCTGCACGGTTGAAGAGCACGAGGATGAGCGGGCCTCAGCCACCTACCTCCGCCGCGAGGCTCAAGGCAAGGTTCGCAGCTGGTGTGGTTGGTGCAATCGGGTAGTTCTTGGTGGGAAAGACCTCATCGCTCCGTGCGACAAACTTTGAAGGGGCAGAATGAAATGATGGCCTCCTTGGACGGCACGGACGGGGAATGTCAATAGCGCTGTTATAGACTTGTCACTCCAAAAATTCGCTATAACACCTAATACGTCGGTCACCATTTGATCATCTCCTGAAAAGAAGAGCACCATGCTTGTGTATCACGGTTCCACTCAGTGAAGCTCCGTCGAACTCAGTGAGTCAGGTACGATCCTCCTTTACCGCGCCAGTGGTTTCCGCCTTGGCGC
>JANIPN010273316.1:0-13265 GCA_027478595.1 Erythroxylum anguifugum | reverse complement strand
ACTCAGTGAAGCTCCGTCGAACTCAGTGAGTCAGGTACGATCCTCCTTTACCGCGCCAGTGGTTTCCGCCTTGGCGCTATCGCGCCCTTAAGCGATCGCAGCTGCCACTCCTACGCCAACAACCCCTGTTTCAAGGGCGAGATCCGGCCCACGATGTTGCGATGTCCCTCGCAATGCCCCTCGCGACGTTCTCCCAAATCCTTACGTTGCACACGGGGTGGAGTTGTTTTGGGGGTGCACTCGTCGTTGGGAAAAGATAGGTCGAACGAACTCATCAGCAACACACGAGCGCCGCTCCTTCCGTCATAACCATTGCAGATGATAATGTTCCGACCGCAACCCATCCCCATGCCGTCTCATCCAGCTTCCTCTCTACGCGCATGCATGCTGCTCATCGCAGCTTCTGTGCCGGTCGCAAGCGCGCGATGCTATGTCCTCCCCGCTGACCGGGAAAGCCATGCCGAGCGAAGCCGAGCTCCGTTCTTCTGGGGGGGGGAGTGCCCATTGCGGGTCCGGCGCTTGAGTGCCGAGACAGCCACCAGGTATGACGACCTTCACTGAGTGCCGAGCTTCACTAGCATGCCATTACTCGGGGTCACCTGACCACTTCATACCGGGCGTTCACAGTATCCGTAGGGCGAGCGTCTCCAAAAGATCGGACGAAACCACGCGATGTCCTCGTGGGGGATCGACGGCCCTGCAGTGGATTCAGGGCTCGGATCGAAAAGCCGAGAAATATCATCGAGGGCTTTTGCGCAGTCATTCACTTGGATCGTGAAACTAGATGCGTTAGCCTCCATATAGCACCTCTGGGCATTCCAGTAGTGGCACCACCAGCCCGGTAACCGGTACAATGCCATCAAAGCCCGATAGACCCGGAGCCATCTGCTCCAGTTTCGGTTCGCGGAGATAATTGCCTGCTTCGAGATGCTTGCCCAACTCTGAGGCGCAAAAACCCACCCCCCGCCTTGTGAGAAGGCTCATCACCCGACAGTATCGTCAGAAAACACCTTCTTAACAGGGATGACCACTGTTGTTGCCACAATAGTCACGGGAGCCGTACCGTGTTCGACCGGAGTCAGAGGCCAGGCACAGTGAAACTCGGCTTCTGCGAGATCAAGAGCAACTGGTTGGTAAACCTTTCACCGAGGTTTGCGTCATCAGTGTTTTTGAGAGTCTACTTAGACACCGAATGAAGGCCGACAAGGGATTTTACATGGTCCCACAGTACAGGCTATGCGTGAGAAAGCCCACGGCCAACGGTCATCGAGAATATCGCTGATAGAATTAGCCGCAACCGGGCGTTGGCATTGGACAACCCAGCGCTCTTGAGGCAATGGTGAAGCAAGATTTGGGCTAAGCTACTACTTAGGAGTCTCCTTCTACCGTTTGGAATCGGCTCCGAGGAAAAGGGCCACCTCATTAGGCCGCCTCACTTCGGCGAAGATCATGACCCGACCTTGTGCACGCATGATGGTATTCTTGATCCTGCGAAGCGGTATTTTCATAGCAAGGGCGATCATCGCTGGATCGACGGGCTGCTGCTTGTTTGTCTCTGAATCCTCGAGGCTCTCAAGAGGGCTGAGGTCCAAGCCCTCGCAAAGCTATTAGCTGCGATGGTACGCCAGGAGGGAATTCTCTGATGGGTCCTCTGAGGGGCTGATGCACGATATAGGACAGCTCCCTCGTACATCGATCTGCATCCCAGTTCAAACAGGAGAGACAAATGACGCCCACGAGTACGGCTAAAGCCTGGCATCACCCCGAAACGAGGTATTTTGTTGAATACCTAAGGGTCACGAGATCCCATTGCAACAATTGGCGAGAGCCCCGGGGGCTGTGACTTTACGCTGCGGCCACGATGGCGCTGTGTGGGTCTGTCAGGAAAGTCGCGCAAACGAAGGTTCCATATTCTTTCTAGCGGAGAGGCGGGGTCTCTGGCCGTGGCCGTCAGACCGGAAGGAGCAGTGGAGGAAGAGGAAGAGGAGGAAGACACACACACACACACACATACTTACACACAAAGGCCTGGCTTCCGCTGCGGCCACCATCATTCGCGCTGTTCCAAAGCAGTGCCCCCTTCAGCGCGGCTCGGGTTGCACGGGCAGACCCAGGCCGCGCCTCCACTATCGACACTATCCACCCGTCCACTCACAACTCTCGGCGATCATCCCCCAGACCTCCACCCCGAGGCCTTTCCCTATCTGGTGCAAGCCACTCCGTGTGCTGCGCGGCGAGGCAATCGTTAGGCAAATCGCATGTGCTGGCAGGCGTGTCAGTCCATACAGGTCTCGGACCCCAGTGCAGACCCATGCCATAACGATGCGTTTTGGTAGCAGCTGCACAGGACGCGCTAAAACATATCCCACGCGTAATACCACCGAGAGGCGAGTACACAAGACGACATCGTTGGGCGTTTGTCACTGACGCGGCGTCGCGTGCAAGCTCTACTCACAATGGTTGGAAGGGCCGTTGGGCGGTGTACGAGCGACAGAGACACTCATCGAGGTCTGCACCGCACCGCCGCATCTTTTGAACGTCGAACTTAGCGGACGAGTCTTCCAAATCAATACCATCTAAGGCGTGGAATGATGACATCCATCGTCCTCTTGGTTGGCACACAGCCATGGAGTGATGCAAGCATGACCCGCCGGCAGATGGTCACTTTGAGGCGAGTCAATTGAGTCAACGCCGTTACGCGTGTCGTGGGACCAGTAATGATCGACTGCGAGATTTCGCAGGCGCTAGGACTCGCGCTGGGAGGGCCTCGGGGCTGGTGGTTGGTCTTCGCGCGCTGCGATTGGAAATTTCTCTGCCGACATTCCTCGCATAGCCCCTGCCCAAACCCGGCGCAAACCAGACCCTCTCATCTACGCCTGAAAGTTGCCTCAAATCCCACTGCCTGGCTCGCCCGCTGCGGCGAACTCGCAACGCTCCCTCTCGACGGCCCATACGGGGACGACACACACACACACACACTCACCCCCCTCCACAACGGGCACACCCTCTTGAGGATCGTCGTCCACCGCCCTGGTCGCGTTCCTGCTCACCCAAACCACAGGCTTTTGGCGGGTTAGCTACTGCGCGGAAGGCGGTCACTCACCCACCACGACAAAGCACGAAGGTGGATAGGAGGCAGCGCCTAACTTTTGATCCCGGTCCTCCTCCTCGCAAGCAGCGTCTGCGTCGTACCGCTGCAGCGAGCCCACTCCATCGGACCAGCCACACAGCTCGTTTCCTTCCTTCCCTGGAGAGTGCGGTCATGCAGCCAGTAGGACCGAAACGACCTGGCGGCGTCACTACCTTCACCGAAAGCTTGGCGTATGGGCGGTGACCTTTCGCACATCGGATCGTGTTTTTGGCCTATGTGACCCAGGACACAGGACCGCAAAGCCTTCGGTGAAACGACTTCCACGCCGCCTTCCACACCAGCCGCTGCAATGGAGCAGCGAGTATGCCGCCGGTTCGGCATGAACCGACCCTTCGTCGTGCAAGGGCATAGGCTCGCAAGCCTGGTTCGTCTGCCGCTCGATCCTCGCCATCAAGAAACAGCGTTCCAGGCAAAGTAGAGGGCGCATGCGTGCGCGGCGTCCATTCACACCGATAGCAGCTGCCGCAGTAAGGGTGGTGGATCTCCAAAGTGATGTTATATCTCGTGTTCGATCATCGTTTCCCCAGCTCAGATATTCAGCACACTCCACCACGAATCGAGCATATTTAGTCTCGAGCATCTGTCTTCGTGTTGTACATCGTTGCCAATTTCGTCGTCACCGAGTTTTATCTGCGACACTTGGTTTTTCAGCTACACACGCGTCCTTCGCCCCATGGTCACTGTGGCTACTTCGCTGTTTCATCGGATGCACATCCCGCTGCCAACTTAAGTTGGGAAGTCCACCGCAACGTGATCCGGACGGGTTTCCTCTTCAGTCGACAAGATACAGCCTAAAGGTAAGTTCTGGATTTGACTTGACAGTGCCATACGCAAGACTCCCAACGAGCCCCGCCCCGTGTTGTTCCGATGTGACTAGCTTGTGCGGCTGCCAAACCACCTGCCTCGACAGTTGGGTGGCACCGCTGGGATCATCCGCAATGCTTTCATGCCAGAGAATGGGGCGCAGCGTTTGCGCCTTGCCCATCGCTTCACTCACTTACCACTAGTACCCCTATCATACAAACATCCACCTCTCTTTCAAGTCTAGTGACTGACAGACCGTTCAGGAGCTTAGTTCTTGCTTGTTGTGGCTTCTCCCTCCTTGAGCGTGGGGCGTGCAACCTTCCTTCCACGTGTGATCGGACCTGGGCCGCACCTCCTGAGATTCGACTTGGACACATATAAGACCTCATCGGTCCCTCGCACACCTTCCTACTTCTTACAGAGATACCTATGCTTAATTAACACCATGAGCAACTACCACCACAATAGCAATTCCTCTTATATGGTACGTATCTATTCACATCCCACACCACAACATCTAACATTGCTCGAAAAGATCTACGGTGCAAGCCTTGATCCTATCGCAAGCCCGCCCTTTCTTCCGTACGAAGAATCTGTCCAAATGGCACACTCTCAGTCGGCTCACTCATACGGCTCGTCACCTGGATCGTGCCGGGACTCGTACCTGGACGGACGGTACATGCAAAATGCTACTGCCGGCGCCTCTCCAACGTTCAGTACTCCGTTACACTTTGAGGGTGACTTCCTTTATACCTCAAACTACGGCGAGCAGAGCCCTGTCAGACCCACAGACATCGACCCTCGAGACCTTCGAGAACTGGACTACCCGCTCATGGACTCCTGGATGGTTGATTCCAACCCATCTCAGAGGAGGGCCTATGACGGATCAGACACTACGACATCCAGCTCGTACAGCTCGCAAACCCAATACGAACGGCCTCCAGGGTATGTGAAAGCTTCATCGCATACGTCGTCACACCGCCAACATTTGTCTGGCAGAGAGAAAGGGGGATTTCCTTGCACCGTCAAAGGATGCACGTCAAAGGGCAAGTTCTCACGCAAGACCGATCTGACTCGCCATATCGCATCGGTACACGGCACTAAGAGAATCGACTGCCAGTACTCATGGTGCGGGAGGCAGGGTGAAAATGGCTTCACCCGACGGGATCATCTTCGTGAGCATCTGCGTGAGGTTCACCAGCTTGATATCCCCCAGAAGAAGCAGAGCCGGCGATGAAGAGATGGCAGGCTTTCTTATGTCTGGCGGAACTATGAAAGGCACTGGGCGCATATTTCTGACCGTGTATATTTTCACCACTTTTGATAACGGCCTTACGATGACGAGCGGCGACGCAGTCCGCGTGTACGATGGGAGTATCTTCCTAGTAGATAGACGTTTGAATACTTTTGGCAGTCGATAGCCTACGGGCTTCTGAATAATCAGAGCAAATTCCGTCGTGTTAGGCCTTCTGTGCGAGCCACACTATCCACAACATGCTTCTACAAGCATTGCCTATGGCAGTGTTTCGAGTCCCCCGGCGCCGCTCTCGTGCTGAGAAGCAGGCAGTGCACCTGCTCCACCTCCCCCGGAGACATCTAGCCCACTGACGAGGCTACGCGACCTCGGTGTGCCGATCTTGCGGCATTTTGTCGTGTCTCTGATACCGATCAGCTCTTTCTTGTACCACCTGAACCGTTAGTGGGGAAGCAGCGCGGCTATTCCTTTCGATAGGTGTCTACATTTTCGACACACCCCTGGCGCGCTCTTTCCACATTTGTGTAGTATCTCTAGTCTACCAATCCTCCCGCTAGCTGCGACAATATACTATCAATCCACCAAGAATCACGGCCCTGCCCTCTTCAGAGTGGAAGCTGCCTACTGGTTAGTGGGCACGCTGCGATCCCCATTGCGCGCATTTCTTTGTGGACAGCTGTCTCTCCACCCCATACCGTGGTAACCACCATCACTCTCGTCGTATCTGCCTTTCCGCACACAGCCCAGCTCTGACAATCTGACAGATCCATTGACTCCACCTCGCCGATCTGCCTTAGTCACGCTCGGGCCATCGAGCTGTGGGAATGCGACCGAGGCATTGACTACTGCGGCCAGCCAGTCTCCTCCTCCTCTCCTCGTCACAATTCATCTTACTGCGCCGACTCCGATCCCTCCTCTGATGCACGTCCTCTTCCCACCCGACCCTCACCGGCAGTCGACGCGACTAGCGGCACCGTCACTTAGTGTTGCCGCCTCTACCGCCTCCACTTCCTTCTGCTGACCTTGCCTCGCCTCGCCTCGACCCTCCCGTCCCCGATTCCGATCAGGCCCCGTCGATAAGTCTCAGTCCGCATCGAGGGCACCCAGCCTCGCTGGGAGAGCGATGGCGGGCACCGCGCCACCACTAGCCCGCTCGCGAACAGGCAAGTTCGGGTCGGGATGGCGGGCTGCGCCTGGTTTGCCTTGCAGGCGAACGATGTCCCGATTAGGTCGTCGCTAAGCTCTGGCACGATCGGCGGCGGACCGCAAGGCTCAGGAAGTCGGGAGCAGGAGGGGGACCGCAAGGCCAGGGACGCAGAGGGGAGGCGCAGCGAGAGAGCCAAATGCTGGCTCCGGCTGGTTGACAGGTGGACAAGGGGAGACATGGGACCGGGCCGGCTTCCCCGAGGGCAACTGGGTGGTGGGCACTGCGAATAGGCAAATGTGCGAAGAGGGGGGGGGGGTGGTCGGAGATGGATGGACGGATGGAATGGACAACTGCTGACGAGAAAAGAGATGGTAGTGGTGGTGCCGATTGAGGTGGTGATGGTCCAGCGCGGCCCGCTGAGCCAGGGGGTGGACGATCAAAGCGGGCCTGAAGCGGCAACTCGGTTGTTTGGTTTCGGAGACGCACACACATATCCACATACAGAGGGCGAGAGAGCGTGAGAGGGTTGCTTGCTTTGCCTGTTGCCCACTGTGTGGAGCACCTCTTTGTCTCCTCCTGCACCCCTTACAGCGGCTGGATGAGGGTGTGCAGCCGGAATGCTCGGCGTCATGGAGCGTATGGCCTGCGTGAAAGAGTGTGGCCTGCAACGCGATGCCGGCGTCAGCTGTTCGGGACTGGAGAGCATGGAGCGGCAAGACGGCGACGAGCCACCCGCCGGGATGACGCGAAGATCGACCACCTTTGCTGCATGGGAAGACGCTCCCGCATGGGCACGCGTGTGCATGGAAGCGAAAGGAGCAGGCCTGGGTGGGCAATACCGGGCGAATCAGGCAAAACCAGTGGAGAACGGATGGAAATGTCACGAGGCAAAGGACCCGAGGGGGTCTGCAGGCATCGCCAGCCGCACCGTGAGACCGAATGGCGAGAATGTGCAGAAAAAAGGTGATCGTGCCACAGATTGCGCGCACGACGATGCATCGCATCGCGGCACATCGTATCTCGCACCCTCGGAAATCGATGCCTGAGATACGGGGCCGTTGAGATCCGAGCGGTCTGATGCAGGGAGTTCGGGAGCATTGCGCGGACCGGAACGAGGGCACATCCTACCCTTCGAGGGCTCGAGGCTGAAACGGCCAGTTACACGACCGACTGAAGATGTCTCCACAGAGGCAAAACTGCTGGCTGGACGCAACGTGACGTGCCTTTTTCTCCCCCTTTTTCGTCCGAAGGTCGCGTCGCTCGCTGCCTCTCCCAGACCTTCTCTGACATCTTGGCGATTCCATGTCACGGTCGCCCTCGTCGCGTCTCCTGCATGCGATCCACACGCGCAGCACCATGCGGAGCCGCTGCGGAAACAATGCCGCCGCGCGACGCACGCACGCGGTTCAGCAGGCGGGCTGAGTTCGCGTTACAGGAAGAGAAGGGGACAGGGGGTGTCTGCCCCAACGGTGGTGGACTCCATGCAGAGAGCGTGGCTGAGGGAGGGTGTGTGAGCAGAAGATAGACGGAAGAGGAAGTGGGTGTGTGTGTTGGCGCACGACTGGGGATCGAGGCAGTTGAGTCACGTGTGTGCGGCACTACATCCAGCATGGCCGGTGGTGGTGGTACTGCTCAGAAGTCAGTACACCAATTGAATGCATGTGGAAGGGACTGGATGACACTAAGTCAGTCCTACCAGACTCATTGAGTTCAATGTGGGTTCTCTACAGACCGACGGCCTACGGACACGCAGCAGAGCTCATAGGGGGAGATGAACCCATTGGTAGAGTTGAAATTTCCATCTACCTCTCCTTTCTTCCTCGCGCATCACCGGGACGTATCCTAGGTGATGAGCACAACCATAATCACATCAGAAACCCTGACCTTTCCGCTCTCTCTCTAGTCTTTCCTTTGAGGATCATACTCGTTCATGACCTTTCCGCTCGCTCTTGCGTCCTTCCTTCTTTCCTCGAGGAGCGTACTCGATCGTAACCTTTCCGCGCTCTCTCCGCGCTCTCCCCTCCCTCACTCCACGTATTCGGTCTTGAACACATACTTTGAGTCCGCAGACGCGAGCGCTTCCACAAATTCATAGCGCGCCGGATCTATGACGGTAGTCAAGGTTCTAGCGGCGATGGCACGAAGGTCCTCGATCTCATAGTGGTCGTGGGCGCCCAGCCAATGGTACCAGGACCAGCCCATCTTGCCGACGGGGCCCTCGCACAGGATCAGCTCCAGGTGATGCTCCTGCACGAGCTTGCGGTGCTCGATGCGCTCCCAGGCCGGCTTCGTCGACTCGTTGATACCGCGCCAGACGTCCCAGTAGTCCAGTCGCAACTCGCGCTGGAATCTTACTTTCTGATATCCAGACCCCGGTGTCGGGCCCAGCAACAATCGCTTTGCGGGGTTCAAGCGGAGCGCATCCTCCTTGAAGGCGTCGCTGCGGCTCTTTGCGGAGGCGCTGGAGCGCGGCGAGCCGAGAATCAATTGCGCGACGGGAGCGTGCCACATCCGGATGGCCCGTGACAGCTCCTCGTCGCACGCCTTGCGCGCGGATTCGGGGTCCTGGAAGTACGCCCAGGGCTTCGCGACGACGCCGTCGAACGACCATCCGCTGGCTTCCACGACTGTCTTGAAGAGCATCGCATTGGGTTGGAGATGGAGCTTGTTGACCAGGCGGGTGGGAATCTCGATCTCGTAGGCCAGGGCCGGGAAGATGGCGATGGTGAGGTCGACCGGGACCGCTTCGGAGTCATCGCTGGCGTTGTTGTAGGTGCGGATCACCAGCATGGTGTTGAAACCCAAGTCATCCGGCATGAACGCTTGGAAGATCATGCCATCCCCGCGATCCATCCAGAACAACGACCGTGCGATGTAATCACGGCCTTTTACCCAGCGCTTCGGCCGGCTGCGATACACGTAGCTGTCGCTGAACTTGCCCCATTCGAAGTTCGACCTCATATTGCGCCGCAGTTGCAATATGGCCAGGTCCCTCGTTGCGCAGTCGCCCATCGGTCCTAAGAACTCCCGTAGAGCACCGACCCCGTGTTTTAGTAGATGCTGCCACTGACACTTGCGTAAGAGCTCGTATGTCACCCAGGGCTTGCACAGCAGTGCCTGCTGCTCGATGCGGTGGGGATTCATGTCGTGTTGGTATCGTTCATCGCGATTGAAGACCTTCCAATGCCTGTCCGCCTCGAGCTCCCATTTGCCTTGTCGGTTCTGTACCCAGCTGAAAAGGTCCGTCAGAAGCTTCGCCTTTACAAACTCGGTGTTCAGCGCCTTGTACAGGAGGGAGTTCACCAACGGTAGTTGGAGGTTGGTGCGGTACGTGAAGATTTGCTGAATGAGCTCAGTGGGCAGGTTGTCCAGCGAAGGTTGCAACACCTTGGGTCTCTCCTCGCGTTCAATGAGGTCAATTTCCTGCTTTTTCTCCTTCTCGAGCTGCTTCTGTATCTTACGGGGTGAGTGGAAGATGCCAGACCGGATCACGAGCTTTTTGTTTGCAGCTCCGCCGTCTTCATTGTCGCTTGCTCCCCGTTTCATCGGCGTCGTAGGCAGCGGAGCGATACTGGGAGAGGATTCACTGGTATTGCTGGTGATCGTATTGGGCGTCACTGGATGGGATCCTTGATCCAGTGCGCCCGAAGGCGGGGGAGAATCCATCGCTGTGAGATCTGGAAAGCAGATTCACATTGCCATGGAAGACAGTGTGCTTGGAAGTGGTATTCAGAGTGTAGAGACCGCCTGTTTGAGGAGGCACAAAAAAATCAGCGCCAAACAGAATGCGTGAGAGAATGCAATGCTCAAAGAGTTGACTCCGTTGATGAAAGAAAGTAGGAGAGCTCTGTAGGACAGAGGGTGACAAGAAGCAGAGGTGTGAGGAAGAGCTCTGCTTGGTGGTGCAAGCTGGGGACTCTGAATTTTGCACGAAAAGGAAGGGCAAGAGAGATAAAGGCATGTTCCTTGTGCGGTTTCCCTCTAAGCGAGGCTTTCCAAAGGTATTGCAAATGTGACGACCAGAATGCTAGGCATCGGATGGAGTGAGCGAGATGTACGCTTGGGTGCACAGGATTTGTCGGCTTCATGGCGGGTATGTCCGTATGGACAGGCTCGATTGATCCTCACCAGCCTTTGAGGGGCAGATGTGGGCACCGTAACGCTCCGTTCCCAGTATGGGGTAGGCCATGAGCAACAAAGCACGAAGCTGAGCAAGGTAGCTTATGTAAAGACAGTGCTTGCGATCGCTAAACGGACTGTATAAGTGCAAAATGTGAAACGTTTTACCTGGAATAAAACCCCAGCTACCAGAGCGGGCTCGAAGCTCAACACAACTCAGACGTCGCCCATGCGCATATCATATTAGGATCAGGCAGGTGCCGGTATGCTGCCGAAAACTCCTAGAAGTGAAGTCGCAAAAAGAATAGGGATGCCAAGCTAGTGGGTGCGAATGTATGCCAACATCGTACCTAGATCGGGCATGTCCCCCATCCAGTGGCCGGCTGCGGTGTCGCGGGTTCTCAACTCGTCGAAAACCTTGGTATCAGTAACGGCGGCAAGTTCCTGTGTAAACTTCAGTCCATGATTCAAAACTTGTCGAATGAGCTACTCACCGTTCGTAGGGTCCCATCGCTCTGGTTCAGAGCCGGTTGTTTCGCAGGTGTGGGTTGCCCACCTCCGAGGATCTGTCGGCGTCGTGCAATCCATCGAATGGCGACCATAGCCTTGAGAAAAGATCTATGAACTCGAAAACGGCGACAACTAGCGTCAATAATCACCCTTTACCTCATCAGTCATGACTATTACGAGCTCAAGAGAGGAACAGACCGTTTCAACTGGGCTTTGACGGCTTCAGCGTCGCCGCCACTATTACCTCCCGCATCAAAACTCTGAGCAAGCAGCGCACGGACCTCAGCTAAAGACTGATTCAGGATGAGATAGCCGACGAGTCGCGCGTCAGCCGCGGATGGCCTTTGCTCCAGGGCAACTATGCGATGAGCTTCCGTTCGGAAGTCGGTCATGATCTCCGCAATGCGCAGCGCGCGAGCATCATTCACTGTTATTGGTAAGCTCATAGATCACATGAGGGGCGATCATTGCCTCGCAATGCTTCCGCAGGTCACATACGTCCGTCTGCCATTTTTGCAGGGAGATATCGCCAGGTCCCGTGGATCTACTGCAATGATATCTTTGAAAAGGTGCCGGTGGCTGTGAAGCTGTATCGCTCTCGGTGAGTCTGGATCGACCTGCTGTTGGTGATTTGAACATGCTGCGGCATCTGCTCTTATATAGTTCTTCCTGTGACCGCTCCGACCACGCCTTCGCGCCGGATGGTACCGAGCGTGTCCATACTGACAGCAGCAAAGCAATTGTGTGGCTGAGTGTGGATCCTGGTGGCATCACCGAACATACAAATCATAGTTGAAGGAGATCACACCTCGTTCGAGACCTCGTCGGTGTTCGACTTCAACGCATTCCCGACCTTGCGCCCAAGGCTGCGAGGCGTCGAGATTGCAGCAGTCCGATACTATCATTGGCAGGATCTCCGAGATGCACACTACGCCACCAGCCCGGTAGACGGGGGAAGCTTGGTGCAGCAGCGCACTGACCCACCTCATCATACAGTCATCCGGCCGAAGGGGTGGCTCAACAATGCCTGGGCGTGAGGCTTGTCGAGGGCATCCACAGCTGAAAGATAGGTTGGATGGGGGTCCTGCTTCGAGCAGCTGTTTTGGGGAACCGCGGGTGGGAACCCTAATGTGCCGCTTAGCGCGCGCGCGCACACGCACGGCCACAGTGGAGCCGGTGTGCGTCTGGGATGGCTCGCCGCAACCCAACTTTTGCCGACAACGTGCACGCCTGTTCGGGGAAGGTGGACGCTGGCATGGCGCAACGCTATCCGCCTGGGAAAGACTGGGTCCGTGGCTCCACTGTACGTACGAATGAGCCTCCGAGTTCGATGCGTGCCTCCCTTCCGGTGCGTGTGGGGAAATGGTATCTCATGCCGCCTCTGCTTCCCCTCAAGGTCCGTACTGGGAAAGCCCTCGCACGCAATCGCGCGCCCCGCGGCATCTGCACGAGGTCGATTGCTTGTATCACATGGCCTGCATCTCAGCCCGCCACAACGTCCCCTCGACAACCACCGTCGATATGCAAGCAGGCCAGCCGCACGATGGCATCTGCCGTTTCCAGCTTGCGATCTGAATCGGCTGCTATTCTGGTCTCTCCAGATGTCACGAGAGGAGCTCGATCGGAGACGGCCGCGCTCTCGTATCGCAAACTCTCCTCGCGATACACTCTGAGCTGGACGGCAGTGCGACACATCTCGGGTCGACATGCACTCATGCGATCTAGACCCGCCAACGATGCGAGCGCATGGAAACACCCCCCGTTCGTCACGAGGCAGTCTTGCAGTCGACGGACGGCTCCCTGGAGCGCCTCTTCCTCGCGCATGGAGCCAATCGAAGGCACCGTCCGGGGTCGGTGGAGGCTGACCAGCGGACCGCATGCACCAAGCCGGCCCGCGATGGGCCCGCGGTTTGGTGGAGGAATGCGGGTTCTTCCTCTCGTTGTTGGCGTGTACCTTGCAGATGAGATGCACAGGCCTCCTCACGTGGGTGGAGGTCGCGCCGATGTCATAGCGCCATAGGGTTTGCGAGCACGCTTCTTAGCGTAGTCCTGCCGAGAGAGAGGGTGGGTCGGGCCTGGTTCTAAGCAGCTGGACGATAACACGAGTGTGGCCGGCGAGCGACCTGGGTGGCGCCTGGTGGCTTGTCGAAATTCACCTGAGATGGTAAAAATGGGCAAGATGAAGGCGGTGCGCGGCTGGAGTGGGCAGGAAACGGTCGCTCGGGTCCCCCTCCACCTTCATTCCTCCTCTACTCTACGCGGTAGGTGGGAGGGAGGGT
>JANIPN010272403.1:0-15247 GCA_027478595.1 Erythroxylum anguifugum | reverse complement strand
TTCTACCCCTTCAAGCAAACGCTGTCGCTTGAACTGAAGTTGTTCAACTATCGCTCAAAGGTGTGACGTGACGGATGTCTTTGTTGACAGTACAACTAGCTTTCCTACTTGCCCGGTGCGATAGAAGAGGCTCATTTTTCAGGCCGAGTTTTGGGAATTCTGAGTTTTAGGCTACTTCTCTAGTTACATGTTCCAAAGCATTGACATGTTCATAAGGTTACTTCTAACGTAGGTTTAGTATCATACTAGAAACTCCAAGTCTCCGCAGCTCCGAAGTGTTAGCTGCAAACGTTCAATACTCCAAGATAACCGAAACGAATTACTTTTCGGATTGAAGAAGTGACGGTTTATGAGATAGACGTTCCTCTGTTAATGCTATCTCCGAAATTTCGACGCACTAGTCTGATTCGCACCCATAAAAATGCTGCGGAAAGTCAAAGCTTGGCGAGATTCGATTCTGTATAATATCTCTGGTTTCATCAAGAAGGCTCACGACTGACAGCATCGGATTTGTCAGAGCTGCCAGCTGGAAATTGTAGAAGACAACTTTGCCTGCCCAGAGTGCTGCGAAATTGACATACCGATCTTGAGGTATCTGAGAATAAAGCAAAACTAGTGTTGAAACAACGTAATCGCGTACTCTGAGAAACATATGAGCCGCCCTGAGAGGATCTATATCTTTCCAAGTCAAGGCTCCCGGGGTGGTAGTATGATGACGGTCGATATGGAATAGACGAGCGCAGTCGTAAGATCCGCGATTATACTGGGCATCGTCATCCTCAATAACTTCATCGCAAAAACCACACCAGAATACTCGTGCAGCTCCATTAATAACAAACGCGAAAAGTCGTGCCCAACAACTGAATGTGACATTCCCTAGAGTGTTTAAGACTGTGTTGGGTAAGTCAGGCAGGTGCGAACTCGCATTGTCCGTGATATTAAACTTTACGCGAAGCTCAGACTCGTGCCAAATGATATCCTGTCTATCGAGAGTAGTAACCCATACTAGTTTGCAAGGCTTTCCATAAATATGGCTTTGACCGATATCATCCAAAAGTGACTTTAGCCGTGCCGAATGACCAAGCGTACATCTGCACAGCTTTAGTTTCTCCCGGCTTAGAGCTGTATGCGATTTGAAGTGACTGTACCGCTCTGGCCAGGTCATTTCTTTCTTGTCACACATAAAGCAGTCCCAGAGGAGTTGTTGATCGGGACATATGCTTCGTTGCCATTTTTCGAGATCTTGTGGCATATCTCGCGGTCTCATTCGATGCATTCTGTGGCCTAGATGCTGCACTAAGTGGTCTTTTCTTGCGAAACAACGCTCTCTCTCAGGCTTCTTAATGCATTCAGATACCCTGTATTCACAAAAGTAATTATGAACAATTTCCGACTTCTTGCAAAGAACGCAGTATCTACCTGAATCACCATCTTTCAATGGACCATTCATCATGCAGACCCATTCAGTCTGGGGGGCGTGTTGGGACTCTTCGTGGCGTTTCCAGTCAATTGGCTTATTAAAGGACATCCAACACCATTGGCAGTAGAACCGGCTTTTCTGATTAGGCATTGTAAGAGGCCGATCACATCTCCCCGAGTCGCAGCCCTCGGGGAGGTCAATCTCAGTAGCATTTACTCGCTTCCTCGGCGGTCGTCCATCACTCAATGAGCTTGAATTCCGTGATTTTCTTTTTCGCTGCTTGCATTTTCGACGACCTTTTCGTGAGCCCCACGAGGCGTGTGATACCGCGCTAGTATAGGAACCTTGGGACATCTGACTAGAAACGGAGCCAGGTACACCTGTAGAAGCAGATGAAGAGTTCCTAGATCTGAGACTCGTTACGGATCCAGATTCACTCCGATCGCCTATAGGATGTGGCAGATACTGGGCCAGGGAAGCAAAACTAGGTAGAGTTCTAGTATAAGGATACGAATGTGGTATTTGTGACAGATCAACATTCTGGCTGCCTTGAGGTGCGGTATTTTCGTCATTGTGCATGGGTGCGTCGTAGTAGAGATCGCTAATATGCTTGTCGGTTAAGGTCT
Source organism: Erythroxylum anguifugum (assembly GCA_027478595.1). NCBI lineage: Eukaryota > Viridiplantae > Streptophyta > Magnoliopsida > Malpighiales > Erythroxylaceae > Erythroxylum > Erythroxylum anguifugum. Next base: position 13,201 of record JANIPN010272403.1, on the reverse strand, counting down.
GCGTGGGAGGGTCGTGATGGTCCTTGTCTTCGTCGGCCTCATAGCTGCTCTTAGATGTTACTTCAGAGGAAATACAGGGCCAGCAGTGTCTAGAGTTGCGATATGGCCCAATTAAAGATTGTGAATCAAGCCACTGAATGACGAAATCGAAATTGCCTTGCGGCGTATGTCCACTATTGCTTAAATCTAAAGCATTTGTATCCAGGGGCTTGCTGAATGAAGAATTCAAGGGGCAGGATTGACTTTTATTCAGTGTTGCAGCTTGTGAATTAGTATTGTCTGTTCCAGAGCTACTTTGATCGAATTGTCTGTCCACTTCTGCCAGGACCGAGCCAAGTCGAGATAATGCACGACGATTTTTTAGAGCAACATTTGTAGGAAGATCAGAATAGAGCTTTGGAGTAGGCACACCTAAGGAACTGTGGTGAGACATGACAAGATGACGTAGAGCATCTGAAGTGGGATTAGAAGACAATAACAGCCCATCCAGAAGTTCAGAAGAGGGTTGCGGCCTGAGAGACGGGCTGATCTTTGGACTAGATGAAGCATTCGAGCCATGGCTACTTGGATTCGATTCTTGAGCGAAGGGAGATCTCGGCTGTAGCTTTAGGCTGAGCCTTGAGAGACGACTTGCGATTGTGCCTTCAATAGCCTGATCTAGTGTAGGCCCGGATTGGGAGATGTCTTCAGGTTCAGGTATAACTAGAATCCTCGTATCGCCTTCACGGATGTTGTTTGAGCACTGATTGTCATCGAAGTCCAATAGCATACCGTCGCCAGACTTTGAAGAGCGTTAGCACGTTATATGTAGACTGTCAATGAGCCTACCAGAAAATCAAGACCAAGTGTCTCGACATCTAGTCCTTTAAGGAAGTCTTCATCCAGTAAGTCATTTCCGAAGCTATTGGCTGGATCATCCTTATAGTCTACAAACCCCGGGCTAAGGCTTCCTTGTGTTTGGTTAAGAATAGGATCTGATTCATTCATAACAGCACCATTGTCCCTCTCGGATTTGGACAAGCTACCATGAGGCTGTGTAGTAGTTCCAGTTCCAACGGTAGGAGTACAGGTGTCAAATTGAGCTGATTGATCAGCAGTATCATCCATGATGCTACGGAGCCATGAGTCAGGGCTTCCCGGCTTCTGACTGAAAATGTGGCGGGCTTCATTCGTGGCAATATCACCAGGACTCTCTGAACTAAACTGTGCACCTAATGATGGTAACACAGGATCTAGGGGGTCGGAAGCATCACCAAACAGATCAGGGGGATCATCCATTGGGAAGAAAGCCTGTGGAGCCATCACTGGAGGGTTCAGTTGGCGGGAAGCGTAGGAGGCGGGTAAACTTGTGGTGAAGGAGGACCAGGGAAGGCATAGAATGAGAAACTGAGAGTCGAGAACGAAACATTTTTTTGAGGACGAGCAAGGCCAACTTTAATAGTAAAGGTCGAGGTGGGGGGCTGTTCAGAACTTGTGTGCATGCTTGAATGTCTGAAAATCCTACCCGTGCGGACCGAAACTTGTGAGCGCAAGGAGCGTGCCGAGAGCGCGCCCTCAAAATGAGACAGGCGACTTGAGGGCGCGCACTGTGATTGGATATATGCGCTAAGCCAAGGTATGCGGTATACGTGGCACTACGCCCATTCAAGACCTTATGACTCCCACCAGTCTACTCTTGGACTAGATTGGTTGAAAATCCCTCTTACGGCAGCTTAGATTACCGCCAGACCATGATGGGAGCCGAAAATTTCCGCTAGTCCGCTTCAGGTCAGATTTGACTTCGTACTGCTCCTGCGGGAAACGGAAGTTATCATAATGTCTGTTGCCATTGTATTCGTGTAGGAAGCAAAGTGAGGTCTATTGCATTTAGATTAGCTTGGATACATCCCAGCATGAAATCAAAACGACGCATTGTACCGCATTATGGATTACCGAGCAAAAGGTTTGTCGGATACTTAGCTATTTGGCCCATGTAGCTATCACTTCACATATGGTTTTCATCATTAAAGGTGGCAGAGCCTTGCACCCATCAGCCTTGCAATGTATTCCCTCGTTCTCTGTTTTGAGGTGCGATCTGCGGTCGACATTGACGGTGGGCTTATCCTCAGCTGTAGCTCACCGGCGATCATTTAACTGCAGCCCCGCTTCTGCCTTCTGCCTTCTGCCTGCTCCAGCCTGATTCGGGGGAAAACCCAACCCTCTAACATAAAGAATGGGTTTCGCAAGGGAGGCACAGAAATCTCTCACCAACAAGCAGTTACCATATTTAAAATTTCTTTCAACGACAACATCGAAATCTTAATACCAGAATGCCTGTAACTACACGACCCTCGCCGTCACGGGTTGGCAGGTATGGGGATTGGCGAACCGCCGTCGACGGCACCGACAAGAACCCCAGTCGCCGCCTTTTCGATCTCATCACCCACAACTGCCACAGCCCTTACGAGAATGATCCTCGTCGGCCTGGCTACAAGCCAGGAGAAAAAAGTGACGGCGGCCCTGTCTGGGGTCCAGCACCTAACAAATTCAAAGACCTACCGCTGATCGCGTCCTCCTTCGACAGCACCAGCGCTCGCGCTGGCGAACCCGGCACCATCGCCACTTACAACAACGGCTTCGTCGACGGCCTCATCCGGGCCTTCAACCAGGACCTACACCTCGTCGTCCGACCGGACGACGTCTGGCAGGCCGTCATCTCGCAGTTCAGCCTGTTCGTCAACGCCAACGCGGAGCGCCTCCGCGACCTCTTCGTCGCGCACGAAGGCAAGAAACAACTAACCGTCGACATGACGCCCAACGGCCTCGACGACATCGACCTCGGCAAGGTAGCGCAGTCCTTCACCAAGGCCATCCAGGACAACGTCGTCGACCCGGGCCTGAGGCAGTGGATGCTCCCGGACTTCTCCACGACCACGGACCACGACCGCGCCGTCGCCGCCTTCAGCACCATGGGCGTGCTCCAGCAGTACTTCGAATACGTGGTCATGATGGGCTGCGGCCTGCCCAGCGTGACGCTGCTTGGGGAGCGCGCCGACTGGGCGGAGCTGGCCGACCGCATCGAGAAGCTGCCGAAGTACGGGGAGGAGTGCGCTTCTTGGGCCCAGCTGCTGAGACCCGTGATGCGCCACTTCCTGCTTACGTTCGACGCGCCTGATTCCGCTGAGGTGCACGATTTTTGGATGCGCGTCGCGCACGAGGCTGGCAGCGAGGGCTCCGGGATGGGGCTCCGCTCGCTGTCCGGCTGGATCACCGCGTTTGCGTTCTTCGACGAGCATGGGAAAGTTAACCGTAACTTTAGCGATAAAGAGGCTAGAGACTTTGGTCATGAAAAAGGCTTGGACCGGAAGCGGCTTATGCTGGATGAGATCAGCTTCCCGCTGATCAGGTCGGGGGCTATTCCGCGGGCGCTTATTGTGCTCCCGATGGTGCTCAAGGATGTGGGGAGGATGGTGGATATTTTTACTACCGTGATTTCGGGGTCGATTGGCGTGAGTGTGTCTGCTGATCAGAGGACCGTTCAGCCCGCATCTGCGTGGTGGGTTGTGCAGGAGTTCGAGAGGCCGATTGGCGAGTGAAGGTGACGGTCCGGAGACTGGGCGTAAGGATTAGCCATGGAAGTGATGTTGAAAAGTTATCAGGATTCGAGAAAGATCTCGATGATGGTGTTAAGGATATGTATTCATGATTTGACGATTCGGTCTATCTTTAACCTGAATTCAAGCTATTTATGTACTGTAAACACCTTCACGGTATCGTAAGACAATGAATGTTTGTATACGTAACCTGGTGAAAGGGAAACCGTAGAATGATCCTTGATTGGGTATAGAAATCTGAATGTACTTTGATGAAGCTTTCTTGAAATCTTTGTGATGTTCGTGAAGACCGAGTATTTCTTCTAAAGTAAGGCCCACCATCACGAGTCATACTGTACTTAATGGCTGAATTGGGCTAAGTTCAGGGTCGGTACTAGTCCCGGTGGTACGTGCGTGACTTTTCAGGAAGGAACATGATTGAGGAGGTCAAGCATGTCTCGACCCTGTGTTACTTGTCTGTAACCTTGATTTTTGACTTTACTAGCTAACCTTTGAGAAAGTTAGTTGCATGCGCTAGAAGCGGTCGGATCCTAGTTTCTAGTCACGAGCCTAAGACCCAACTATATATAGGCTTCTAAGCAACATTGAAAACAACCGTCACACTATGCTGATGTGAGACATGAACTGTCCGATATATTTCGTAGTAGGATGAACCCAAGCTCTGAAGAATGAAATTGAAATATCAATATAGCGTCTAAAATATGATAGGTATTTAATAACGAGAAGCTGTCATTGATGATATTTTCAGACCAGGTCGGGTTTAATGGCACAAAGAAAAACTTAGGCTTAGATGTTATCAGTTCAGTACAGTAGTATTTAGCACTAATCATATGAGTTAAAAGCTGAGAGCCAGCTTTCAGGATGCGACGTTTACGAAACTCAGTATCCCTAAAGAGTAGAAGTTCCTGAAGAGGAAGTCGGTCTTATTGATGACCTCGGGATCTTAGACATTCTGTTATGCTGCTCCCCATAAGTAAAGTGACTTGTAGCTCGTAGTTACGGGAACCGTGATTCATCCTTTTCTCCTATCACTTGTCAGCACTGATCGACCTTATGTAATGTCTTTATAATGCCCAAGTAGATGTTAAAGAAGGCCTAGAGCCTGCTCTGGACCCTGTGTAACGTGGGCTTAGCTTATGCCGTTAAGCCCATTACCAATGATAATGCCAGTACTAAGACGGGCTGAGATTCCCGGTCCCATGTTAGAATTTCCTTTCTCCTTGGCCTTTTGTAGACCCTGGCGGCGTCAAGCTATTAATGAAAGTTGAAATAGGCTTTCGCGGCCCCCGGCAAGCAACTCCAGAGTACCAGTTTGCGTCCCACTCGCTTTAATGGTACTCTTGATATGCACTTCGTGACTGTTTTCTTCGTTCATGACATAAGAATACTTCTTTCATAATATCGAAAATATAAAGAACGATTAATTGGTGAGACTGAGCGATAAAGGTCTTCTTATTGACTTGACGGCGGGAAGATTCGCGTCTATTACACCGAAGGTCTTCCGACTGATCCCGGTGTCTATGTTCTAAGTGAGGCGGTAGTCCCCGGTGTTGACGAGAAAACTTTGGAGAGCGGGCTTCATTCTATCGAAGGACAGGTGAACATCAACAAGTTTATTGTTGATCACGAATCCAAGCTTGCTGCTAGCGTTTCTGTCAATGATAAAATAGAAAAAAGAAGAGGTAAGAGTGTTTTATCAAGAGAATGGTCAAGATTTTCCAAGCCTCATCTATGCGAAGGAACCCACTATACCACATGGCGCTTAGAAAAGTATAAAAATGGACAGCAAATGTACCTAGGAGACTTGTATTTGGATGAGGACTCAAATTTCAGTACTTATCGCGGTCTCTACGGTATTTAGCTACTGACGTATTCGTTCTATGAATTTGGATTTTTTGTGAGAGATTATTCAGATTGCATATGAACGCATCGCTTCCGGAGCTTGCTCGGCCAAATTAGTGCCCAGTAAATACAAAACTGCGGAGTTACGTATTTTTCCTAACTAGCATTGTGGAGTTTTAGATGAAGGCAGATTGCATCATCTTTCTAGGTTTAGACCTACTGGATTGGCGGCTTCGAACCTATGTGTAGTAAATGGCATGAGAGAAGAGAAAACATCATACAGCAGTGTGTCTCGTAAGCGGGGACATCTAACTCGGATTGGTTTTACTAGGAGTCAGCTGAAACGGTTGTAAGTCGCAAGACCAATTCCTCGATACGTCTAAGCAAAGTTCGGCTGTGTCTACAAAAATACTTACTTGTACGGGGGAGGGCGTGCCAGGGTCGTTAAAGTATTATGATTTTTTCGTTCAATCATAATCGGCCCAAATGTCAGATTATGGGGGTTGCCTCGATGTCATTTCAGATTATTCAAAGCCCTGAGATGAAGATTTGTAGATCGCTAATTTAATAGATCTTCTTGTGATCAAATATAATTACTTGTTTTGCAGTATCCCATTGCCTATATGCGCCCGATGAACCATACGTTTCCCCGCTTCTAATACTGGTCCACCTCAGAATCTTGCTGCTTCATATAATGGTCCTGAATACTCATCGAACAGAGTTTCTTCGTCACTTCGTCGCCTTCTAAGAGGAGGGCTACGGCTATCAATTTCTTTTATATCGAACTCAATCGTATTCTTTGAGTCCGCATATGGTGGTCTGTTGATGTCTCGGCTTTTCCATGAAGCGTCTGTTGTTTTAGAAGAGATAGAAAATGATCTACCAAATTCGGAGGAACTCGAGGACCCATTACGACCCTCGCGAAGGTGTTGAATGAACCTGGGTAAGATGGGGAGCGTTGCGACCAAGATACCGCAGACAACTTCCGGGTTCAGAAAGAGGCCGACGTAGGTCGCTGCGCGTATCTGATCGTCGAGTGGGTTCATTACTAAAAGCTGATAGGTAAAGTAAAGCCGCGCAATGGAAGTGGCACAGGCGCTTTAAACGTTAGTGTTTCAACGATTTGAACAAAATGGTTAGCGGGCTTACAGGGTTCCAATAGCAAACATGGCTGAAATACCGATCTTCTTTGTCGTTGATAGTTGGAGTTTCCAGATAACGTGATGCGGCAACAGTAGGACGGCAAAATCCGAGAAGACGTTGAAACACGCCTTGACTAATCTCTCCTTGTTTACGTCAAGGCAGCTACCGCCCCCAATAACGGCATGTATTGGATCCCAAGCCAACTCGATCGGATCACAGGGGAGAGATTCTATCATGACGCTCACTGTGTACCACATGGCGTTCGTCCATATCAGCAGGTGACATGCCCAGAACATAAAGCCTCGCTGATTGTTGACCACAAAGAGCCGTAGGTACTGAAGAATGATAACTATTCGGACGAGGCAAATAGCAACACAGTAGAGAATTGCAATTATCCGGAACCACTAAGTAAAGTTAGACGTCAATAGATGAGGGCCAGCGAGCCGAATTTCGGGCACATACGTAGAGGTAGAAGATAACATCTCTAGCCTTTATGTCCCACTGATGATACAGCCCTTGATGGATGACATTCAGCGTGGCGCCTCCTAAAGCAGCGTTGAAGCACTTCAACTAGTGAGTAAAACAGTGGAATCAAGGAAGCTTCATTGTCTACATACAAAGCCCAATATAAGTAGATCTTTGGAATGCTATTAGTTTGGGCTTATTGAGCACGATAGCTAACAGGATGCTTACAGTCTTCGATGTAAAATTTGCGTATGACAAATGCTGTTGTATATAGTTTCATGGAAAAGGAGAGGGTTGCTAGAACAAGGCAAAGGATGATATCCATGTATCCAACCCCGGATATCGATGGTGGATTCAGGAAGTTTGGCTTCACGCCTGGTGGAGGCCTGCCAGCTGGGAGCTGGAGTATCTTCTCAAGGATTGCTGGTGGGAATTGATCCATAGTTAGTTAACTTTATGGCGATATACCAGGGGAGGCATAGGTCGTGCGAAGAGTTAAAAGAACCTCCACGCTGGCGAAGCAGACCCGAGGGGGGCGCATATTGATATAGATCTGGCTATGGGGTAAAGTTTCGGGCTATCATAGCGAGATGTTAGCGCAGCCTAGTTTGCTACCAAGCCTGAGACGAAGATGCTGCGGTGTGGAGACCCCATTCGAACTCAGCTTCCAAGCACATATGGAAGCCCTAAACGCAGTATACGCTCTATGTGACTGATGCATATCAACCGGAAAGTCCTAGCCATCTACGTTTACTATCTTGGCTCAGATCAGCCTTTTGAAACTATCAATGGGGCACAGTTGTCCATCCGGAGCGAGGTGAACATCATAATGGATGGTCTTTGAAATCGATGGCTGGGCAATATTGCCATGCTTCCTTGCCGAATCGTTAAAGCAGACCTGTTCGAATATCGAGTGTTGCCAGCCACGGTGTATACATTCCTTGGTCTGTGCTTGTTTTCCGACAGTTGTGCAACCGTCAGAAGTGTGGCGTTTCAACGCGGATTCCATCAAAGTCTCAGCAGGCCAGCATACAGAGCCCTAAGCCCCGCAACCTCGGCAGCCTCCGCATTAACGCGAGGCCGATCCAGGGCGAGATGCCGAATCAGATCCCAAGCTTTGAACTTGCATTTTGGCTATTCTAGTTGACGTTCCAAGGGCACGGTCAGCTTATACGTTCGTTTCATGGGGTACAGACCCGTACGATCTTCTTGCTCCCTGGCCACTTCAGGGCAGAAAGCATAATCCCGCAAGCTTCCGTCAAACAGAGCCTACACGGTACCTGAGTTAGCCTGTTTAGACCAGTGATCATCAACTGCCGACTGTATTTGTAGGAGAACATCAACTGCCGGCTCTACTCGTAGGAGCCTACCAGTGTCACCGACCTATCATTTGATATGATTGACGCACGGTCTCTGGACTGCTGCCGAGGAGGATTCTCTACGTATTCTAGTCCTTCGCAGACGCTGTCCGGCTCCACGTTTGCCCTACTACTCCCCTTTGCTACAATTTGCACAGACTTAAGCACCCTATGGTAAATATACATTACCTTTACATTGTGTTGCTCTAATGTGAAAGTAAAGTGCTGGGTTTTTCGCCTTTAGCAGGATACCCGCTAAATAGAAATTTGCGACCGTAACTGGCTGATCTCGGACTAAATAGTCGAGGCACACCTAATTACAATCTATGGTGACCCATTCTAGCCATATCTGAACTGTGCTGGTTAGTTATCCTAACACAGAGTTGATTGTATACCTTATGAAATGGGACTTCGACGTGATGGCAGCTGTTTTCCCGGTTACTTGGGGCTCGGTAGCCCGTGGTTTTGGTGGTGACGGAGCCCGCATAACTCCTTTCTTTCTTTCCCCTCTTTTGGCCCAAAGGGCTGGCTATCAAGCGACCGTATCACAAAAAACATGTCTTTAAATAGACTTTTTGGTAGGGTCTCATAACTACTATCGTCATTCCTCACGACATAAAAAAATTTATTCCAATAAACCACCTCTGAATACATTCATTCAGATGAAGATACGGCGCAATTGAAGCCCAACTGCAGCAACGATGTGCCCGGAACGGAATAATCACGCGGCCGGCCTGCCGGGGCCAAAGTCCGAGCGTCCGCCAAGGAGGATTTCGTCCCGGCCCTTTTTCGCGGCTGCCATGAACCGGAGTCGCTCTCCTGTCATTTTTTTTTCTCACTGACAGCTTCAAGCCTCCAGCGTCATCATCACCATCACCACCGCCATCAAGTAGTAGCAGCAGCACCATCTCAGTGCAGCTCTCTTCTCCTCTCCACTCAATTCTGTCGCCCGATTCTGCTCTCTTTCGCACACATACACATCAATCGCAGAGATGTCTTCGACAACATCGTCCGCCTCGGCCAAGGTCGACGCGGCTATCCAGAACGTCAAGGCCGCGACTCCTGAGAAGCTTTCTGGCGTTGCGCTGTACTCGCGCTTCGCTCTTGCGGGCGCTGTGTGTTGCGCCGTCACCCACGGTGGTCTTACGCCCGTCGATGTGTAGGTAGTCCCTTCGAATCGACAATGAAGTTTTTTCTTTCGTTGCGCAAAATTTACTGACGGTGGCTGGTGGGACTTAAAGCGTCAAGACGAGGATCCAGCTCGATCCCGCTACCTACAACCGCGGCATGATCGGTACCTTCCGCCAGGTCATCGCCAACGAGGGCGCTGGCGCGCTCCTGACTGGTATCGGTCCTACCTTCGCCGGTTACTTCCTCCAGGGTGCCTTCAAGTTCGGAGGATACGAGTTCTTCAAGCAGCAGTGGATCTCCGCTCTCGGCATCGAGGCCGCTTCCAACAACCGCACCGCCGTCTACCTCGCCTCTTCCGCCGCCGCCGAGTTCTTCGCTGATATCGCCCTCTGCCCTCTGGAAGCCACCCGTATCAGGTTGGTGTCCCAGCCCGACTTCGCGAACGGTCTCGTCGGTGGTTTCGGAAAGATCTTGAAGCAGGAAGGTTTCGGTGCTTTCTACTCTGGATTCGGCCCCATCTTGTTCAAGCAGGTCCCCTACACCATGGCCAAGTTTGTCGTCTACGAGAAGGTTGCCGAGGCCATCTACCGAAAGGTCGACAAATCCACCGCCTCCGCCGGTATGCAGACATCCATCAACTTGGGCTCCGGTCTCATCGCTGGTTTCGCTGCTGCCATCGTGTCTCAGCCCGCCGACACCATGCTTTCTAAGATCAACAAGACCCAGGGTAGGCCCGGTCAGGGTACCATCAGCCGTCTTGCCGAGATCGGCAAGGAGCTCGGGCTGCGTGGCAGCTTTGGTGGTCTTGGTGCTCGTCTCTTCATGGTTGGTACTCTTACTGCTGGCCAGTTCGCCATCTACGGCGACATCAAGAAGGCGCTCGGTAAGTTCACATTTGTTTCACCGTCAAAGTTTTAACTAATTTCATCTAGGTGCTACCGGCGGCGTTGAGATCTCGAAATAAATACCTAAACCAAATGTCCGATATAATAGACCTCAGGCGAACCAAACAAAAAGCAAGGATTACCGTATGATGACGCCTGATTTATGACAAAAGAGTGCGAGATTTTTCTTTGTTAGATTTCATTTGTTTTTGCATTGTTGTCTTGGGAATAGACACTAGGGAGCGTTACCACAACAAAATAGACATAATCAGGGCTGTACAGTAAGATTCAAAAGTTAGACAACGAACCTGATGTCGAGCTCCTCAGGCTATTACCAAAATTATTACGCATTCTCAATGTCCCGAGTATTTGGTGTGAAATTACATTCTGCTTGACTGAACTATTACAAGCTTCCTAGAATTGGATCGGAAGGCTAGAAATGTGTTTTTATCCTACCAATCACGTTGAGATGCTCAACCATATTGACAGTAAATTTAGGCAATTCTAGTCCACTCAATTCTTGATCCAGCATCAAGTTTTAATGAATTTTAGGCTTTCACGAGCACGTCGTTTTTACTTTCAATAAAGCAAAAACTTAGGTCAATTTATCTTACGAGTAAAAGGAAAGGAGTTTCTGGTTAAGTTCGAAATAGCTATACGAACTCACTGTATGTCCAGCTTCACTAATCTTCAGTCAGCAATTGGTGGCAGCATGCCCCAATCAAACTTACAGAACTCGTCACACAGCGGCGCCGAGGGTCCATTCTAAATTTCCTTATTTGTATGCAGATTAAGATTATTGGACTCCTTCACTGCTTGGGACCCCCCGCTTTGGTTTCATTGCATAAAGTTTGTCCCCTTTGCGTAACTGACATCTGCAAATGGCAAACAGACACCCGCTACTACTCACAACTGTCACCTTGTTTTAGGAAGTGATCTGCTGATTCTTCATGACTGCTTCGATTTTCTTAGAGTGTTTTCCTTCGTGAGCTCTTTCCCTTTACAAACATAGGTTTTCGGCAACTTCGATAAAAGGTGGATGCAATGGCACTCAAGCGGGCCGTTATTTGTCTTCTAGCCGGTACATTGTTTGTGCTGGTCACGCTCCTTTTCGGTGCTGGAATTTCCTTTATGACAAACTCTACAGGTGTCAGGGAACAGATTCACAAGAATAGAACAGTCGCATTGTCTTTTTCAACGCGGCTCAACACCGTTGCAGATACTTACAGTAGCTACACTATTCCCAAGACTGTTCCTTACAGCTCTCAATCGTTCCCCGACCCTTCAAATTTTACTACAAAATCCCATCGCAGCGCCACCCGCACAAGACTTGAGAACCGTGCTCCTCGGGACCCCAAGACGTGGGATCAGTGTGTTTGTTCCGGCAGCAGGCTCCTAGAGAAGATCCGCAGCCAACAAGGAGAAACGGGCAAAGGTTTCAAATTCGAAGACTTCCAGAAAACAGGCTACACGTGGAAAGTCCGACAAGACGAAAAGCCCGAACCCAATCTTGGTTTGTCCCCCCCATACCCCTCGAATCTCGAGCTTGCTGGGGACTTTATTTGCTAAGTTAAGTCCCTTTGCACACAGATGCAGCCCTTCTCGAATTCGGCATCCCCATCGGCCCTCACTACACAGAAGTCCAGATCGAGTACGACCACGCCACCACCAACGACGAAGACGACGCCTTCTTCCGCTTCACCCTCGGGTACAACCCGGGCTTCATCCAGGTCGGCTCGAGCTACGTCTCGCAGGCTCTCGACAACAGTAAACCCCCTAACCCCTGTGAAGTCCTGCCCTCAACTAACAGAGGGCGCCACAGCCAAGCTCAAACAATTCAACGACATCCTCTGGCTCACCTGGGAAAAGATCGGGCGCGACACCAACTCGGACGTAAGCGACCTGCAGTACTTCATGGTCGCCAACATGAACAACGCCGGCTCGAAGCAGGTGGCGCAGCGCGTGCTGCGGGAGCAAAGAAAGAAGATCTCCGCGTGGCCCGGCGTCGAGGTCGCTGCCGATAGCGAGCACGGGAAGGCGCTGCTCGGGACGCCGAACTGCGTGGCGCTGGGGTGGATGCTTGTTTATAATAGGGGGGTGTTTAAGGGGAGGGGGCCGGTGAGTGTGCATTTGTTTGGGTCGACGGATGGTATGCCGTCGGTTGTGTGGAAGATTGGGGAGTTGTAGTAAAAGTAGGAGGGGGGGTTTTCGTGTCTTGTTCTTCTGTCTTCAGGGACAGGTGCTAAAAGGAGGGTTTAATGGTTCTTGACTTGCATTGAGCGACCTGTCTAATAAAACTTTATCTTCTGGTATATCCATACCTGTAAAATAAAACAAGGGTTTACGTTGAGTTTATAGAACCAACCAAAATCTCACTACTAAACTACTCTACCTCCTCTAGTTGAGTGTATCATCCGTAGACCTATATAGCTCTTACAAGCTTCTTAACTGTCAGCCTTCACCAGACTTGGCACCGAACTTGGCTCCACGGTTATACTCTCGTTCACTCCTATAATAAATTCCCTCTCCAAAACAAGAACTTCATCTTTCCGCCACGCCCCTGCTAGAAAGTGACCCGACCCCCCAAAATCCATAGTCTCGACAACCTTCAACCCCAGTTTCTCACACACCCTCCGGCTCGCCACGTTCTCTGGCCCAATCCACGCCACCAGCTTCCACCACCTCCGCCGCTCCCCAGCACCATCATCCCCCCTATCACCATCCCCCCCATCACCACCACGCTCTTCAGCACCACTCCCCCCGACACCACTCCCCCCGACACCAC